>JAAAKG020140887.1:0-11994 GCA_010014905.2 Druon quercuslanigerum
TTCGCTCGGGCAGCAAACTTCACACTCGTCAGAAATCACCGCCATTCGTCACTCGATATGTAATGTACTATTATTCTATGCCGAATAAACCGTAGGCTGGTATAGAGTTAGGGTTTAAGTGCACTTTACTTTTGTTAATATACTATTTATACGCATGTAGAAAATGACTACAAATATAGCTTAAATAAAATAATTCCCTAAATATAATCCACATATTTTTTATTATTATATTTACCAATAAAATTCAGGATAACGGCAAAATATAAAAGCACAGTACAGACAATCTTCATATTGTCTAATTATAGGCCAAAGTAATTAATGCATTAACTAGAAACTTGATTTTAAATGTAGCTGATGAATCTTCTACTGCTTTATTAGGTTATACAATATATACAATAGTCGTTATCATTTAGAATGGTGACGTCAAATTTTTCGTTCTGAGATATTTACATTAGATAAAAGTCAGTTTAAACGTTGCAATATTTTATGTTTAAACTCTGAAGCTTCGTAAATTCAAAGTGTTTTAAGAAACAATTAATTCATTTAAGAGTTTTTGCTAATTTTTAGAAACTACTTAGAGAACTAAAGAGGCCATACTTCAACAAAATCAAATGTTAGCTAATTTTTTAATACTAGTAGAACTCCCAAAGATTGCTTTTTCGCTTGCGGGACGTTGTCTGCATGTAAAAAATGTTTCAGATAATATAAAATAATTAATTTGGAAAAAAATGTTAGTTAACAGGTTTCGAGCACCGAACCTTAATTTATAGACCCAAAATTATCTAAATCCAACTCGATTTTTGGTACTTATCATTTTCTTCGTAATTTCCCTTTGATACAATATTTATTATGATGCATCAAATTCCTTTTAAATAAATTTACTTTTAAGACTGCAGGCAAATTAAGAAATATATTTAAAAGTGATATCTTTAAGTAATACATAAAAGTTTACTCTTAAAGTTCCAAAGTTATTTTTTGTGCTATTTTTTTTACGTTTCTTATTCATATTTTCCTATTTCTTTCGATATAAGTAAAACATTGGGAAATATGCAATTCGATGAATAAATTAGGGTATTTATATTTTGCACGCTACTCACTACATTGAGATGCAGCTATGCTATTTAATCGAACATAATTTCATTTCCTCACAAGGGCTCAACTTTAACAAATTTTTAAATACCAAAATACTTCGCCTCTACATTTTTGTGGGTTTATATAGATGATTAACGGAGACATACTTCAGACATACTTCATTTTTTCTAAGTAAAGGACAAACTGATTAATGCATTAATTTGTTATAAATAAAGATTAAAATTTGCTTATTTAACTTTCATAACAACAATACTATAGGGAATATTTTGTCAATATTTTATAAAGAAATTCCGAAAAATGTGGAGCTAACGGAGCCATGTCTGGTGCGCTAGAATAAATCTACGTCTTGTTCTTGAATAGGGAGTTCAGACTACAACATAATTTATAATATAATTCAGAACTGAATACAAACACGCTTAAAGTCATACTCCTTTTAAAAGGCACAATATCCAATGATATAGAATTTTTTATATTTAAAGCAACTGGATCTTTTGTTTTTAGAACATTTGTAAAAAGTAAACAATTTTAATTGTAAATGTAATGATATATTTATGGATTACACACATAATACTCTATAACGAAAATAGAGGTAAATATCGGACGAAGGCACGTGCTTCTGTTTGCCAGTTTTACTAATATTGCACATAGGTCGCCATGGGACGTTGATAATACAATTTGTTCTCCGGTCGACATGGGATTCAAGATACGATTTATTGTTTTCAATCCAATTGGTATGTCTGGAGGAAAGGCGTATATTCGGAGTGTGAATATCCGATTCGGATATTTGTGCGAAATAAGTTGAATACATGCAAGATCATCAAATCTATATCTAAGTACGTGCGGAAAAAATTTCCTGAGAGTAGGAGACCTTAACCTTTCACGAAAAGGTGGTTTGGCAGGTACTTTAGACATATCACACTGCTAATCTTAATTTTGTTGCAGAAAAAGGGTACCCTGAAATTACGCGTTAGATTTACACTTTTTTCTGCGTTATGCAAAAGTTATAAATTTCATCCAGAAAAACGTATAAATGATGCATTCATATCATCAAGGCCATGGGATGTCAAGCGAATTTTTAGCGAACGGTGTATTTCTCATACTATGGATAGCTTTGAGATAAGACAAGCGTGCCAATAACAATTTAATTATAACGCTTCATTTAGCAAATATATTTATATATTATATACTATGAAAATAATAATAATAACTTCAAAGCATCGTTTGCTGTTTTGAGTACATCGATGCACAAGGGTTTTGCGTGCCAGCTGTCTTTTGACACAATATACTACTTCTGGATTCTAAGTATCAATTCTAAGTGCGAAAACTGAATTAGGCCTTCCCTAGGCCAGTTTTCTGATATCTAGTTTTAAAAACATGTATCTCGTAGTAAAGATTTTACAAAACCCAAAATAATAAGCTACATCCCTCTGCGGTCACGGGGCGACACCTTATTTTATTTTCAATAATATACATCGCTGTAGAATATTGAACCTCATAAGGACACATAATAATTCGTTTTGTAATACGTATGCTTCTCCCCCACTGGACAAGCGGGGCACTCAATAGGGCATTTTCGCTAATTTGGGTGAGTCTGAAATAGATATTTTGTTAAACTGACGCTGTCTAGTGGTAAGACCATCAAACCCCTGCCATTGGAATTCTATAATCTTAAACAATGCTGTTGTTGTTAATGTCCTGACCTGACCTGACTTTTCTGAAATTCTTATCCAAACTGATCTTCATAGGTGGATCTGTATCCCTTCCAGGGCGAAAGACTACGTTTGTCGGGCTAGTTGCGCATTAACGTATGAACTATTTTAAAGTATATGTAAATTAAAGTCTTTTTAAGATGCTGTAGTTTTTCTTCGATTTAGCTGTTTATATCATTTTTATTTTTGTGCGGATGCGCTCCTAGTGGATTTGGCACTTGGTGCCCATTATCCTTAGTACCTATGTTTTCAGATGGAATCAGGTCCTTGTTTACAGATATTATGCTTTATTGATGTGCTAGATTCGGATCATTTATTCTTGTTCTCTCATCACACTTTGCGCACTTTGATCTGCCAAAATGTAACGGCGCATAACATATGTGTTCACATGACATTTCCATTTTAATCGCCCTCATGGTTGTGCAACCTAAGCTGCTGCGTCTGCCTATATAAGGTCATAGAACTCTACACTTTGTCGCAGATTTTTTTACTGACCAGCTGTGTGATTAGATAGGTCTGCCTGAACATCTCTTAGCTCAACGTTAACACTTTCCCTCATGCTGTCGCTACTGCCGCAAGTTTAGGTGCGCCACGGCGATCGTCGGGAAGCGACAATTGTTGCAAATTCATCATATGAGCTTCCCAACTCGAGACTGTTAGTATCCAAGGTATTTTTGTTTCAGAAGCCATTCACTCTACGAAGACTTTTTCTATTAAGTAATTGTTCCCATATTTTTCTGCCCACTACTCTAATTTACTTCCGATCAATGCATTTTCGTATGGAATCTCTCGTTTTTCCGTGGCTTCTTACGTCTCTGCAAATTAGGGTTTATTTTTCCACCATTCTTTTCAGGTTCTGCATCCCAGTACATTACTACTTACTTCATCTTTCTACACTTAATAGATTGGTATGTTTTTTTTGCAAATAATTTTTAGTGGATTACCTCGTTACTCACTATTTCCAAAAGTGTTTTCCCGCCATTTTATCTTTATTTCATACATTTCTACTTCTGAGATTGGGCGTTGTTTTATCCTTATTAATGCATTCAAAAAACTCTAGGAAATTAAGGCGGATCATGTGTAGGTTAATGTGATTATGCGACAGATATCGCAGTAAATCACTCTTAGTGCCTCATTTAGTCTTTGGACGTATGTCGTTTTTGAACGAGTTATAATAGCGAATGCCCTTGTTCAAATTGTGGAAACAGTATGCTTAGTTGAAATGACATCCTCTTGGCATGCCAAAATGAAACCAAACCGTACCGGAATTGAATTGCGGTGATTTAAGAAAAATAAAATTTAGCTTATATGACATCGACAGAGACTCCAAAATTCTGTTGAAGACGTCGTCCATTCTCTTCTCGAGGAGCTGTTCACGGCAGGTTTTCTCCTGTGCGTTCTTAATTCGTGGCTTTAGGAGAAAGCACTCGACATGTGCAAGATTTGATGAGTTTTACAGAAATTCTCCTTTTCCCACATTGGGTAAGTCCATTTTAATCGCCTTCATGGGTGCGGAATCTCTGCCTAGATGTTCTTGCTAGCTAGCTGTTTGTTTATTGACATCTGCCTAAATATCTTGCAGCTCAAAACATGTAAGTAAAGCACTCTTATGCCGCACTGTGCCTTTGGATGTATGTCGTTCCCGCATGAGTTAGACATCTCAGTAGTATGTGCTCTAGATGCTCGGGGGCCGCCTTGCAAGCTTTGCTGCTATAATTGTCCTGGCTCAACTTGTAGCGACAGTATGCTAAATGAAAATGACACCGTTTTGACGTGCCACAATACAACCATTTGTGCTCAAATTCAATCGATGTAGTTTGAGGAAAACAAAGGTTAGTGGGTGTGACGCCGAGAGGCTCTTCGTAATTCTGTGGCTAATAGCACGCATCCTGTGTCGACTAGCTGTTCACGAAAAAATTTTCTCTTGTTCATTCCTTATTCTAGTGTTTAGGAGCAAGTAGTCGAGATGGAAAATATCCGATTCATTGTGCACACCCCTGATAATAAAGTCAAGACCGAATTTTTCAGCAGCCGTATTTGCTGTTTATAAGAATAATTTAGCTGTGTAGACATTCAAAATGCAGCATTCTATGACCACTTTGACGACGCGAAATGGAAAGTTGCGAAACAGAAGGCTGAACTCCAAAGCTTCACTCCAAATGAATAGAGCACTACCGGACCAGCATGCATGTTCCTTGCAAATAACTTGCTTATAGATGTTATGCACTGAATGAGGATCTGCAGCATGCCGAGATATATAGGTCTCTCTAGCACCGAAACGTCGTACAGAAATTCTGTCAAAGAGCTCAGGGTGATTGGGGGGTGACCTTCAGTTTTCCTCGCTTTAAATAAATGTCGGCGCATTTTTCTGACCCAAATTTCATTCCATTTTCTGCAGAAGCGCCCTTGTGAATGGCAAAGTGCGATAGATAGTGGCAATCATGTGAGACTAGAGTGAGAAGTCAGCTTATTGAGTCACGCTAAAAGACTACTCTCTGAAAGTTGACTTTGGCAGACGATGTTAGACTTCTTCTAGCGTCAGATAATACCCATATTCTCTAAACAATATACTGACTGTTGTACAGAAGCTGTGAATTCTTAGTGGACTGACAGCGGCTCTGCAGTTTTAAGGTGAACTGTCGAACCTTAGAGGTGAAATTTCTGCCAGATGTTATGTGATCAGTCATCAGTTTTGTTTTATGATTAGCGCTCGTTAAATCTTGCAATGTCTTGTGACTACTTTTGGTTGCCCGTTGGAGGTGGAGATTACCGTTGTGGGGTCAGGCAACGGCTGTTATTGGTAGCGCCGGGTGGCGCAGTTTGACGTTTCCGGCGGCGGAGTCACCTAACGCCTTGATCGCAGACTGATTTTAATGTGGGGTGTGTAAAAAGTCCTGGGACATTTGGATATTTCCTCAGGTAAAATATTTTTTAGAAAAGTGAAGGTCATTCCTCAAGTAAAGTTTAACGAAGAATTCAATGGTGACCTTCATTTTGACCTTGCAGTTAACCTTCATGGCTTTTTGAAATTCCACTTTGTTTTTTTATATAAAAGCCCCCTTTTTTACATCTACAACCAATAGAGCGAAAAATTCTACGTTTAGATACGTACCCAAGTCATAGGTGAAGTCTATGGTTCAAGGTCAGTTGGAGGCTATGTATAATTAACAAAGTTCTCCAAGAGGTCAGTGTAATTCCTGAAGTAAATTTTAACGAGGAATTCAATTGTGACCTTTATTATAACCTTGAAGTTCACCTTCATGGCTTTTTAAAGGTCAACTTTGTTTTTTTTTAATGGAAACCTCCTTTTCTTTATCTGCAATCGATAGAGCGGAAAATTCTACTTTCAGGTACGTACCCAAGTCATAGGTCAACTGTAACGTTCAATGTCAGTTAGAGGTTATTTAAAATTAACAAAGTTTTCCAAGAGGTCAGTACAATACATATTACTTAAATTCAAATTTAGTTTTGAATTTGTAAAATGAATCACTTTTTTTCGAAATGAAACCTTAAATTAAAGTTTTAAAAATAAGGAGAAGCATAACAAATTTTTAATGACAATTCATATAGAAGAAATAAAAGCGAGGACCGCCAAAACCACTTTATTTCTTTTCTTGGTGCTTCTTTATTTTGCGAATTGGATTCTGGACTGAATCTACTGTTAATGTAAAATTAGAAACAATTACTATTTAACATAAAGATTGGTGAGAAGAAAACTTCTAAAATAAAAAAATAAATTCTCCCTATTTTTACCGTTTAAAGTAGAAAATTTTTCAATTGTTAAACTTCAAAATTGTATCATTTTAAAGGAAAGTTCAAAACACGAAGCGATTTTAAATGGAAAATTTTTCTGTTCTGTTCTGAAAATGTTGTGTAAAATTTGATCTACCCGGTTTTTGTCAAATGTCCACGTTTTGAGACCCCCTGATCCCGAAAAACAGGTTTTTTATAAATGTGCCTATCTGTCTGTATGTCTGTATGTATGTCTGTATGGCTGTATGTATGCCTGTATGTATTTCTGTATATATGTGTGTATGAACGGGTGTGAGCACGATAACTTTTGAAAAAATCAACACATTGGACTGGCCTTTTGTGTACTTTTTGTAAGTCTCAAGTTAAAGTTCAAGTTCGTTGGCCATCCATTTTGGATAAAAATTCAAAAAGTGAGCACATTTTGATTGTTAAGACCACTTTCTTCAAGATTTAAAAATTATATGTACAGTTATTAGTACCACTCGAAAATACTATCAATTTATCACAATGACTTTTGTCGGTGAAAAAACAATTACCGGAGTTACAGCAGTTTCAAAATCCAAAAAAACAATGAAAATGAACATTTCAAGCGAAACAACGCACGATATCATAAAAAGTCAAGAGGGGTTTAACGTTAATTTTCAAAAGTTCTACAAGATTAGCATCATAACTTTTTAAACTTCTTTGAAAAATCCAAAATTAAAATTTTGATAGTAGAAAAAATAATAAAAAATAAAACATTCCATTTTGCGGTTAAATTATACAAGACACAAAAACCATGTAAAAACAAAAATTGCGCAGCCAAAAAAGATCTGCAAATTTATTAAGAAAAAAAATTTTTACTTTATTTTGCAATATCTGAATAAGCAGGCCCAGCCCGAGGTAAAGAATTTAATATGATAAATTTTGAAATTATTTTGCAAAATTATTATTATTTACCAGAACAAAATAGACCATTCCTGTATTACAACGTGGCGAGGTAACATGACGCAAGTCAAGGTAGCCACGCAAGAGCCAAGTACACGCGACCAATAGCAACCTCGGTAGTCCGTGGACGGAACCAATCACCAACACGGATGCGACCAGGGATGAGAGCAGGGTGGGATATGGCCATTGGATCTGGCCCGCTGGTACCAGCCAATCAACGACGGCCACGCCCGAACGACGGATGGTCCAAGAGAAAATAGCGACAAGCGGACGAAACGAGAGGAGACACGAGGCAGAGTTGGCTTGGGGCCCGAGGACCACGGAACATCGACCGTACCGACCTGAAAACCGGAAAACTGGGCAACCGAGAATTAGACTATGGACGCTAAACAGACGCTTAACGCAGCCGAGTGGCTGAAAGGTTCCGGTCCGCGATAATAGGACTGAAAATCTTTCACGAGTGTTTTAAGTGCACGTGGCTGGGAGAATCGACGGAGACACCCGCGTGGCGTCGAACCTGGAGGGATGCTCGACTCAGGGGCTGATGGTGGCAGGTGAGACGAGCAATTCCCTCCAACGGCCAGGTGATACGAGGGCCGCGTGGGCGACTATGATAATGAGGCCTATCGCCGGTGTCTCCGACCGTTCTCTCAACTAGAGCGTGGATCGAAATATAACTTTTTCTTTGGGCGTCTCTCTGTGTCTCTCCGTAATATTGAGGTTTAGAATAGAAATAGGGTAAGCTTCGCGTAATGTGTGTTCGTTTTAGGTTAGATATCGCATAATAAATGTTGCAATTCACAATGGAAATCAGACGAAATTAGTTTATTTTGTGGCCTCTCTCTCGCTCACGAGAGTTCTACCCACCCCCTTGTTATCGTCTTGTGCTTGGTGTTAAGCTGAGCCGGGAAGCACATCGACCTCGTCGAGGTTCCGATAGGGAGGACCCTATCTAACGCCGATACAAATTTAAGGAACCTCGAGGGTTGTTCGTGGGTCGAAAGAGTGTGGCCCACAAACTCGGTTAAATCAGGCGTAAACAAAGAAAACGGTAAGTGGCAGCCAAAATAATCAAAAACAATTTGATTTATTTGTAAAGAAGATTTCCCACTTGGGCCAACCCCCGGCCAGATAGTGTTAGCAGTGTTTGCACACGAAAGTTGGAAATCTTCGTTACAATATATATATATATATATATATAATATATAAACGAAAAAATGTTTTGTAGCACAAATTTGCAATAGTTTTTGAAAATAACTTTTTATAGTGTTACAAATGAAGATTAAAATTTCAATCGCAAACTCTTATAACAATAATAGTATAAGCAATACTTTCGCTAAAAATTTTCTTTCACATAACTCGTTTTTTTCGAATTGTTAAAAAACTAAAAAAAATTTGTTTTTATTCGCTAGCAGGCATCTCTGCGGAGCTAAAATGAATCTTCGCCTGGCTATTAAATCAAAAGTTTATAATAGAATAAAATTCATAACTAATAATAAGAAAAGTTGAAGCAAAACTTATTTTAAATCCCACAATATTCAGTGGTATAAAATTGATGATGTTTGAAGTAACAGTTTTAATTTCTTACGATTGCATCAGATAACAAATATCGACACGTAAGAGGTTCCTTGAATCAAAGAAATTTCTTTTGAGCCGAAAAAAGCGGAATTTGTTTTAAATCAAATTAATTTTTATATGGTAGGCAAATTAAAAAATAAAATAATATAAGATATTTATATTACAATTTATAACATAAACAATATAAAATTTCGAATGCATTTTTGGTTTAGAGTTAGAGTTTTATATTTTTTGAATAATTTTGCACCAGGCTGTCCCGGTATATATCATTAGTCATGTACGCATTTTTCTAATGAAATCAAGTGTTCTGATGAGAGCAATGTGCCCCGAAATATTGGACCAAGCCTGGGTTTTACCCCATCATTGACGGAGTGGGTTGCATTTAAGTGGACGATTGGTGGACCTACAGCTTAAGTTTGGTTCCGAACCATCAGAATCTCGGTAAACGTACATAGATTTAATTTACCTAACGTCGTATAATAATAAATATATAATTAGAAGAGTTAAAAATTAATTAAGCTGTAGGTTATGAGTATTGCTTTTTCATCGACTATCAACTCCAAGGTTTAATTTGCCATATAATCTTTAAAAATGTGATATATTTATTCACTTTAAATTGGGCCATTAATACACAAAGTAAAAATACTTGAAATCAATTCATATTTATACCACAGCGTTACAGAACTAGTCAGGTCCTCTCCATTTTCCCCGACGAGCGCCCGATTAGAAATAGGGAATACAATCTAGGGCCCTACTAAACCCCGATCGGAATTTCTACATGGGATAGGCCACATTTGTGAGACCCACGTACACCACAGATAAAAATGACCAAGGCGCACGCATCCACACACACACACACACAATTACCACACTTACCCATTATTTTATAATTAGTATTGTAACCTTATAGAAAAATACATTATTTGTTGCTTTATTCTCGTACATCACGTGTTTTGTTCTCTCATAAAGCCTGTCCCAAATCCGAAACCCTGGCTAGACTGAAGCGTACGGCGGGACAACACATAGGTAGGGAAACAGAACGTTACATGGCGCCCGAACAGGTTTCTTTTTTTTCCAGCAGAGATTTAAATTCACGTTACGCAACCGGAGTGGAGGTCCCCCCTTCATATTTCCCCCCATCTTCGTTACCCCTTACTTTGTCCAAAACATCTTTCTACCCGTCCAAACGGTATAAAAGGGCAAAACGCTCTCCAGTTGACACATTCGGACCAGCTCTTCGAAAGAGGAAACATCGGCTTAGACACCGCTAACCGCTATTCGAACACACAGAACCGCTCCGAATACGCTCCACAATTATATTGTAACGCGCACCGATAGACCTCCGAACTCCGAAAACTCTACCACGTCACCCGGCACCATGTCAGTCGCATGGATATACCGCCTACGGAAAAAACATTTCCAGGAAGAGCTCCAGAGGCACAATATTGACGCCCGGGGATCCCTCGCTGTACTCCGACAATGATTGGTGAGTTTCGCAAGAGCCAACCTGACGCACTATGAAGACAAGCCAGAAGACGCCCTAGAGTACAAGGAGGACGTTGACCGCACCCAGAACCTAGAAGCAATGCAGGCTGAGCTGGACAGACTAAAAAACTTGTCAACATCCTCACCACTAGACCCAGTGAACACAACCATACGTGGCCAATCAAGCGAAACAACCCCAGGTCTCTTGTTCCCAATTGGTATCGGCTCAGACATATCTTTACTCCCAGCTGATGCAAAACCTCTTAAGAACAAATTGTGCTTCTGCCATTTCTCCTTAAATCATCATTGCTCAACACGGTGACTGGTAGTTACACTCAAGGATTCATTAAGGCTGTTCCATGTTTTGGGGTGAGACTTATCGATCGTTAAAGTTAAACACCATATTTTGACTAATGGCCGACTTATCGCTGAGCGCGCTTGATGTCTGTCTCAATTAAATAACCATTTCGCACAAAAATTTTGGTCCAAATCTGCAGGACTGCACTACCTTTGTCAGCAAAAAAACGATATTTACCTAACTTGATCTGCATATGGCGTATCACCAAATATCGATCGCCACCGAAGATGTGCCCAAGACCGCAGTTATTACGCTTTTCGGCCTTTTTGAGTACTTTCAATGTCAACAATGCCGGGAAATCGTTCCAGCGCTATGTGAATAGCGCTCTTGCAGACCTCAGTTTCGTTTTTGCGTATATCGATGATATACTCAGAGCACCTTTAAATATCGCAGAGCATAAGGAACATTTTTCAACGCCTAAAGGAGCATTCTTTGCACATCAACCCGAGAAAATATCAATTTGGCGAGCCCGAGATAGAGTTTCTCGGCTATTTGATTAATCAACACGGTGGCGCTCCAACGCCAGAAAAGGGTAGCGTGAATTTAGAACTGCAAACACCAAGAACTGTCGCCCAAATACGCCGCCTTTTAGGCATGGTACACTTTTACGGCCGTGGCTTGCCTCACACGACTGAGGCGCATGCCACTTTACCCTTCATTTTATGCGAGACGCGCAAGAATAATAAGAGAGAAGTCTCATGGGTTCCTAAATCAGAGGCCACATTTGAAAGAGTCAAACACAAATTGACAAATTCAAATCTCTTAGCTTATCCTGTTCACGTTATAGAAATCCGTCTTGTAACGGTTGCCTCGGAGTTAAGAATGGGAGCCTCCCTAGAGCAGAGGATGACTGACAGTTGGAAGCCATTATCTTTCTTTTCCCGAAAGTTTACTAGCCGACGCAATTGCAGCCACGGTAGTACGACTCCCACGTATTTTTTGGCCAGTTATTTGCTGCGCTAACAAAGCCATCTTCAGTTGATCCCCGTAAACTAAGCGCTCTGTGACGTCATGCAAAGTTTAAATTCTTAACCTCAAAGTTTGTGTACGTTGCTTGACGTTTGTTGACCAGACGATGCTTTCGCCGTTGCT
>JAAAKG020140888.1:0-11994 GCA_010014905.2 Druon quercuslanigerum
ATATTTTGTTACAATAAAATAAACATATTTATTATGAATATTTTCTTGGTATTTAAATGCATGAAATTACCATTTTTTTGATTATTTTAATTAAAGAACTTATGATGAAAAATATAAGTTTTTGTGTGCAGACCTTCAGGAAAGAGTTACCGCTGAGTCCTACATTTTTGTCCGCGTGGCGTGTCGAGCAAAACCATTAAAACATCGTAGTTTTTCAGCAGCTCGTCCAATTGACGTAAAATTTGATAAAAAACTTATTTTGACCCAAAAAAAATTTTCAAAATAATTGTATACACCCTTATACGATGCGGCGGTACAATTGAAGCCTTACTCGGTGACTGCCTATAAGAGGCACCCAGAGCATTCCGTTTTCGTCAACTGCAATACGACCAGGCTGGCCCGGTGCTTCCGGTCCTGGCACGTGATATGTTGTTCCAGTTCTTTCTAAAATGAGTGGTTTTTTTACGAAATTATAAAACCTGTGAATTTCGATGAATTTATTCATTAAGGAGGTATTTCTAAGCCTAGGGATGTCCATGCTCAATTATAATAGGAAATGTTGTAAATAAATATTGTTTTTTTTGGAAAAGGCAATTTCGGTGAGTAATGATAATTGAAAGGCCAAATGCAATAACCACCTTAGCGCTCGAATACGCGCAGAATTTGAGTGTCAACAGTCAATATTTGTGGGGTTATGCAGTGAATTTAAAAAAAATACTTTCTTTGAAATCTTGGATGCATACATACAAATCAAAAAGTTTTGAATTTTGACAACTTCCAGTGAGAAAAATATGCCTTAGGGATCAAAGAAGTTTTTAAAAAAAGTTTTAAATCTTTTGTCATCAGGGGAAAAAAGTGAGGGTGGTGTGAAAATTATCTACAGCGTGCTGCGCTCACTCGGATCGTCCGCCAATGTGCGACAACCCTACGTGCTATGTTCTCGCAATCCTTGTCGAGCGCAACACGCTCTATATAATTTTCACGTCACCCCAATTTTTTTTCTCTGAAGACAAAAGATCTAAAACTTGTTGGAAAAATTTCTTTGATCCCTAAGGAAGACTTTTCTCACTGGAAGTTGTCAAAATTGGAAAATTTCTCACAACTTGTTCATTTGTATGCATTCATCCAAAATTTCAAAGACAGTATTTTTTTTAAATTCACTACAAGACCCTGAAATGTTTTTAAAACTTCCAAAGGATTCTAACTGTCGTGGAATATGTTGCAGAATGTTACATAAAATTTTCAAGACAAAATATTATTTCTCGGCAAAGGTCTGGCGAATTGAAAGCAAAAAGTATTGATTTTTTTGGTTGGAAAATTCTGTTTTTCTTTAATAACTAAGAAACAAAACAACCTTGAACTTTTGCGTATTTTGTTAAGAAATGTTTTTTCTTATTCAGCTTCTTTGGGCATAAAATTGATTATTTTAGTACAAAATTCGTCGTTTCTAAATTTTTTAAAATTTTTTAAAATGTGGAAATGTTGTATATTTCCGAAAAAATTCAGCTTTACGATTCAAGCGTAATTTTTTGTTTTTGAGAATTGAACCAGTTTGTTAAAAAATCTTTTTTTTTAATGTCAAATTTATTTTTCTACCTCAAAATGAAACTTTTTCTTAAAAATTAATTTAATTTGGTTAAAAATTTACTATTTATCGTAAAAGTTTTACATTTTTTTGAAAATGCAACTGTTTTTTGGCAGTGTGTGAAAATTCAACTGTCGTGCTGAATATTTGAGTATTTTCTTACAAATCAATTCTGCTTATTGCTGATCGTGAAAATGCTGTATTTTTCGTAAAAATGCAACTATTTGATTTAAGCGTACTTTTTTTTTGCTCAGAATTGAAATATTTGGTTAAAAAATCTTTTTTTTTAAATTAAAAATTCATTTCTTATTTAAATTTAATTTTTTAACTATCATTTTAGTTTGAAATTCATGTGTTAAAAGCATTTTTTTTATTGAAAATATATGTTTTTTAGTACAAATTTAATGTTTAGGGTTGAAAATTTAACTCTTTTGTTTGAAATTCGTTTTTAGTTGTTAGAAATTTATCTTTAAACTTAAAATTAAACTATTGCGACGAAATGTATTTTGAAAATTATTTTTTTATGTTAATTATTGTTTACAACTAAAATTATTACTATTGTAGTATAGCTACAAAATTCACCCTTTTTAGTTGAAAATTCATTCATTTTGTTTAAAAGTCATCTTTTTACTTTGTAAAATTCGGGTGGACAAAAAAGCCTTGAACAAAAGTTGTAGATCTTTTAAAAATACATATTTTATGTTTAATATATTTTTAACCTACGACTGACAGTTTTCGAGAAAAGAAGGAAATTATCAGTACGAAGTCTAGAATTGCTTAGGTCACACACGACCCCCTTTCCAACGTTCCATGGGAGGGGGAAGAACCCCTATGATTGGATACAGAAATATATTAGGTCACACACGACCCGCTTTCCAACGTTCCATGGGGGGGGGGCACTGCTATGACTGGGTACACAAATAAGTTAGGTCACACAGGACCCCTTTCCAAAGTGCCTGGGGCGGGCTGCTATGACTGGATACAGAAATAACTTAGGTCACACACGACCCCCTTTCCAAAGTGCCTAGGGCGGGCTGCTATGACTGGATACAGAAATAACTTAGGTCACACATTACTTAGTTACACATTACCTTTCCCAATTGTCATGGTGGGCGGGAAGGCACTCCTATGACTGGCCACAGAAAAAAACTTGGGTCACACATGATCCCCTTTTCAACGCGTAATGGCGTTCTTACTCAAAATTCCAGGAGCTTTTTATCGTGTAGTATTTCTGTGATTTTTAATATTTAATATCCATCCAGCCTTCCAGGAATTTTTTATACAATGTCAGTCACACCGCTAAACATTTTGGAGTATTTCTGTGATTTTTCATATTAATCGTCAATTATCTCGAAAACTGTCAGTCATACCGTAAAAACGTATTCAACAAAAAATGAATATCCGTGAAGAATTTTCAACCTGGAACGAAAACTTTTGATTAAAAACTTACCAATTTTTTCCTTTTGCAACCAATAATTGTATTCTATGATCTCACGGTTTAGAGTATCGGCGTAATAGAATTTGTGAGGCGGTACATTTCTTTTTCTTTTAGTGTGAGGAGGGTGCCACGCGAATCCGCCAGTCACCGCACGAAGTTGTGGAATTTTTATTTTAAGATCCTTATTCTGATCCAAACTGTAAATAGTTCCCCACATCGTTCCATGGTAGTTCGGATTCTCGTTCGTCGTCGCTAAAATATAATATACCATTTTTAATTAATTAATTAATTAATTTTAATTATTTATTAACTGATAAGGTGAAAAAAGGACAAAAAGGTAAAAATGATCAAAAAACCCCAACTATCAGGCATTGATATAGCTGAAGATAGTCATGAACAACAGTAATTTGTTTAAACAATGATTTTTTTTAAATCTCATTAACTAATAATTTCCATCTAATAAAAAATAGGCAAATAGTTATAACTTTAGTGAAAAACCGCGCGAAGAGAATATTTACAAAAATAATAAGAAATTGTTAAAACAATCACTCTTGTTAATATTGATAAAATAGTATTTTATATACCAGAAAAAATTTTCATTAAAAGCCATTTTTTCATTTATGGGTTTTTTGGGATTCTATAAAACAGTCTTTTAGGGGTGATGCTTAAAAAGTGATGTTGATTTTTGTTTATCTTCGTGAAATTTTTTTGTTTTTTATCAGCATTGCCAGACTTTATGCACGAGGGTACTTAAAATAAAAAAAAAACGATCACAATTTTAATCAAATATTTATTTAATCCATTTTTGTCAGAAATTTTAATTTTAATTGAAGAAATTTATATGAGGTTAAAACCAAATTAAAAATGCTATTTAACTTTCAATAACTAAATTATTGTGCATATTTTCTAAAAATAAAACCAAGAATCTAATGACGACTTTTATTTTATTTATTCAGTTTGGTTTGCATTCTGTTTGAATGCCGAAGCGTTGCAGATGATTGTTTACAAATATTTTTTATTGAGATTTAATGATAATAAAAATAAAAAAGACAAAAATGGAAATTTTCTTTTTCAGTCACTGTATTTCCTACTACGAAAATTCTTAAAATTTTCCTTTTTTTGAACATTTTATTTTAAAATTAAATCGAAAGACACGTCTCGGTATGCATGTTGAACCTTTCTCTTTAGGGTAAAAAATAATGTTGATATTTTATACATTTTTCATGTATTGGGTAGAAAATTAAAGAATTTTACTCAAAATTATACCTATTGAAACGCATTTTCCAGAGTTGTTTCCCCATATTACTTAACTTAAATTCTGATCTCAAATGCAATAGATTTTATTTACCAAACCATAGTTTTTCCTCGGGATCAACAGTTCCATAACTCAATCTGTTGCCTGGGGGAAGTGAGTTATGAGGAGGGTTATGCGGTGATATAAAATTGCGACTGCGAACAGAAGCCGCATCGTGGAAACTATTCCATTGGATTATTACAATATTTACATCGCAACCTAACACAAATTTGTTGGGATTCGATTTAATAGGAGCGGCAAAACTCAGGACACCTAGACCTACAAAAGAAATTCTTGTTAGTAATTAGTCGAAGTAAAGACTTAAACGTGAAAAACATTTTACCTTCCCTACTGTCTTCGTCAACCCCCCCCCCCTCCCTTACCCAAAAAATTCAATATTTGCTTTGCCATTCTTCCCAAACTTCTTCCATATCAAATTCTCCCATATTTCCCCTTACTTCCATTGCTTCTCACCCATAAATTCCCTGAGTTATGAGTTGTGGTACTGTGTTATGTGTTTATTTATAGTACATTCATCTGCCCGGAAAAATATGGCAAATCCAGTAATTTATGTGGCAGCTATTTTTCTCTCTTGAGTGCTCTATTAAAAAATCCGACTTAGGATACGACATAGTAACAACGCCCAAAACTACGCAGAAAACGAGGTCGAAAACGAGGTCGGAAACGACAGTGGGAATGACGCCGGAAACAAGATCGAAATTTGGGACCGCATACAGGTGTGAAAAGAATTTGTTTTTAATATGTACGTATATCCATGCTGGAAAATAATATTTTTATTTAATTAAATTTGTAATCTCTTATTTTTATAGCTCATTAGGACTTGCTGATCTTTTCGAACTTTTTTGAAGGCATTAACAGCTGCCGAACAATCTTCTGATTACCATTAATGTCAAATTTATTTTTCTACCTGAAAATGTAACTTTCTGCTTAAAAATTAATTCAATTTGGTTGAAAATCTACCATTTATCGTAGAAGTTTTATATTCTTTAGAAAATGCAACTGTTTTTTGGCATTATGTGAAAATTCAACTGTCGTGCTGAATATTTAAGTATTTTCTTAAAAATTAATTCTGCTTATTGTGTATCTTTATGTAGAACATTGATTAGTTTAGTAGAAAATTCGTTGTTTTTATTAATTAATGCCTGATCGTGGAAATGCCGTATTTTTCGTAAAAATGCAACTATTTGATCTAAGCGTGTGGCAGCGATTTTTCTCTCTTGAGTGCTTTGTTAAAAAATCCGACTTAGGATACGACATAGTAACAACCCCCAAAACTACGCAGGGAACGAGGTCGGAAACGAGTTTGGAAAGGGCACTGGGAATGACGCGGGAAACAAGATCGAAATTTGGGACCGCATACAGGAGTGAAAAGAATTTGTTTTTAATATGTACTTATATCCATGCTGGAAAATAATATTTTTATTTAATTAAATTTATAATTTCTTATCTTTATAGATTTGGGAGCATATGAAACGAAAGAGCGATCCCGATTTGTTTAATAAAAAGCTTAAGTACTTTGTGGTAGGGCTGTATTTAAAAAAAAATGTTTAGATTTTAATGTGACCCATAGAAATAATGGAAAGAATGGTAATGAGTGAATTGTTCGACAGCTGGTAATGCCTTCAAAAAATCACAAAAAGGTCAAAATTCTTAATGAGCAAGATTTTTAAGCTGCAATATTGTAATTTAGGAATAAAAAGATTAACGAAATAAATCCTTAAAAATCATATTTCTTTTGCCTATAGAAATTAAAGTTATAAATTTAATTATATAGTACAATTATTTTCCATCATAGTTATAAGTACATATTAAAAAAATTCTTTTCACATTGGAACCGAAGTCGTAAACGACGTCGGAAACGACATCGTATTCGGTCCCAAATTCCAAACTTGTTTCCGGCGTCGTTTCCGAACTCGTTTCCTGCGTAGTTTTCGGCGTCGTTACTGATGTCGAATGCTACATCTGATTTTTCAATAGTGTATTTCATTTTGCGACGAATAATAACAAATTTAATAATAATGTGTTATTCAGGCATTTTTCAATAAAAGAAATCGTTTTTTTCTATCTCCACTTTTTTCATTAGGAAATTCATGATAACTTTAGCAACATTCAAGATACGTAGATAAATTTCATGATTTTTTAAAACAAATTTAACAAACATGTGCATTATTCGGGAATCTGTCGATGGAATTTTTTTTTCAATGTCATTCTTTTAAATTGGATAAAAATGGGTATTTCCATAAATAAATGACCAAATAAGGCATTTTTTATTGGATTTGTTTAAAGTAATCAAATTTGTCAAGTAATTTTTAATGTTGCGGGAATTATCAATAAGTTCCCAATCAAAAAGACTGATGGCGAAAAAAATGTCTTTAGCAGATGCCCAAATAATGCGCTTTTGTTAATTTAATTTGTTTAAAAAAAACTTTTTAATTATCAAAAAATTATGAACTTTTTTGAGATTATTATGAACTTCTTGAATAAAAAATTTGACATAGAAAGAAACTAATTCTTCTGTAGACTAATGCCTGAATAATGCATTTGTTCATTAAATTTGTTTAAAGAAATCGTCAAATTTATCAACTCATTATGAATGTTGCAAAAATATTGTTAATACAATTATTAAGAAAAGATGCTTAAAGATGTTTAAAAGGTTTCAAAGTTTTTGAAAAATTTAAAAAACTTTTAAAATATTGACAGATCTTTCTTATGATTCTTTAAAAAATTAGAAAAATTTTCATTTTGAAAAATTAATTTTAAGAGCATATTTAAGAATATTTTCAAAATTGTCGTAAAAAAATTTGAAATATTTTAATGCAATTATTTTTTATTTTACAGGATATTTTAAATATTACAATTTCTTAGATTTATTTTTCAACTTTAAAAAATTATTTAAATAATTTTTCAACATTTTAAAAATACTTTTATACTCAGGTTTGTTAGTTCTTTGATCTTCCTTTAAGCTTTAAAAGAAACTCAACCGAAAAGAAAACATTTTTATTCATATTTAATTGAAAGCAACAACGCAAGAACATAAAAAAGTTTGTTTATTAATATGGAAATATGAAACCAATTTCCTTATTTAAAATAAATATACTATCATAAAAATTGTTTAAATATACATTCGAATTTACATTTAAAGAATTTAAATAACTTGAGAGCTGATATTTAAATTCGTATTAGGTCTTAATTTAAGTCGATATTCTGCCTTGCGATCGAAAAATAGTCCATGGAAGGGCTGAATTTAAGCCCTATGTTCATCTTCTTTCTAGGCTACTGTTTCACGCTGAATTTAATCGGACACTGTCTTATTTCGTTTATATCTTAAATCAATACCGCTCTCAAGCTTAAAATCAGACTTTGTTTTAACTGTAATTTTCATCCTAAGACAAGACAATTAAACCTTTCTTTAAGGCCAGTACACTAAAATTAAGCCCAATTAGTGGCTTATCTTTGTTTTAAGACACAGAAGGATTTTTTTAAGTACTATTTCAATGATTAATTCAAGTTACCGATTTAATTTCACACAAAAATGAAAACAAGATAATTCTAATAAAAAATAAAAAGTATTTGGTTACCTATATGAGCGCAATATGTTGAATTAGTATTTATATGATAGGAACAGAGTTGCTGCTGATAGATGTCTATGAAGTAGACTTGGAAGTCACGAGAGAACACAACCTCTGAATGTCCCCATTCATGGGAAATTGTTTGGTACCTGAGAGATTAAATTTGTTTTAATTATGCTAATGAAGTATGACAGAGTTTTTAATAAAGGGCTGCTTCATGAACATTTATTTTTTATTTTATTTTTCAATTCTTTTAATCGTAACTCTTATTTTTTAAGTAGTTTTGTTATTACAAATATTAAAATTATAGATTCCCCTTTACTATTTCCCTTTTTCTCTCCCCTTTTTACTTATCAACTGTTCCCCTTTCTCGTTTTTCCTTTTCTTTTCCTCATTCCCCTTTCGCCTTTCATCGTTTCCCCTTTACCATTTCCTTTCCCCTCTCTCAACCCCCTTATACAGTTTTCCTTTCTCATTTTCACTTTCTCCTTTTTCCAATTTTCCTTCCCTTTTACCCATTCCCCTTTACGGTTTCCCCTTTCCGTTTCCTCCATTCCCGCTTTCTTTATTTGTCCGTTTCCTTTACCCTTTTTTCCTATTTTGTCCATTTCCTTTCTATTTTTATCATTTCCGCCTTTTCCTTTCTCCTTTCCTTATTACCCCTCTCCTTCCCCTATTCCCTTTTACTGTTTCGCATCCCCCTTTCCCTTTTAAACGTTTACTTTTCATCTTTTCCCTGTTCCCTTTAATCTTTTTCTCTTTTTCCCATTTCCCCCTGTCTTTTTTTATCCCCTTTCTACTTTTACCCTTTCCCCCTATACTTTTCCCTCCCCCCCCTATACTTTTTGTCCTACCCTCGTTGAAAACAAGCATGCGAAACCATTTTCCTTTCCTCTTTATCATTCCCCTTTACTATTTTATTTCCCCTTTCCCTTTTTCACTTTTCAGCCATTCCCCTTTCTAGTTTTTTTACTTTCCCTCATTCCTCATTCCCTGTTAACCGTTTTCCATTTATTATTTCCTTTGCCCTTCCTTATTTCCTCCCTTGCATTTTCCTTTTCCCTTTCTGAATCCCCTTTACAGTTTTCCTTTCTCATTTTCACTATCCTTTTTTTCCTTTCCCTTCCCTTTTACCCATTCCCCTTTAATGTTTCCCCTTTCCCTTTCCACAATTCCCGCTTTCTTTGTTTGCCCGTTTCCTTTAACCTGTTTCACTTTCCCCTTTACCTTTTAAACTTTCCCTTTTTATCTTTTCTCTATTCCATATAATCTTTTTCTCTTTTTCCCATTTCCCCCTGCCTTTTTTCTTATCCCTTTTCCATTTTCACCCTTTCTCCTTTCTTATTTCCCCCTTGGATTTTCATTTTCTTTGTTTCTCTTTACTGTTTCCCCTTTCCCTTTTCACCCTATTGCCTTTCTTCTTTAGGTATTTCACTGTTCCCTTTACTCTGGTTCTTTTTCCTATTCTTCCCTTTCTCCTTTCATTTTTATGTTTTTCCTTGTTCTCAATTTCCCCCTTTCTTTCTGCTTCACCCTTTGCGGGTTCTCATTTTCTTCTTCCCTTTTCATTTTACCTATTCCCCTTTTCTGTTTCCCTTTGCCCTTTTATTATTTCCCCTTTCAACCTTTCCCCGTTCCCTTCAAGATTGTCCTGGTTTTCCTGTTTCCCCCTTTATTTGTTTTATTTTTTCCTTTCCCTCTTTTCCTTTTACTGTTGTCTCCTTTCCCCTTTCGTAAATATTTTATATACATTAACCAAAGTTGTATAAACAATAAAAAAATGTCTCTCATTAACCAATTTAAAATGGCCGTTCCAATATAACGGATTCCATGAACATTTATTTATTTTTTTTTGTTGAAATTTTTAATTCTATTAGTCGTAACGCTTATTTTTCACGTAGTTTTATTATTACAAATATTAAAATTATACATTTATACAATACGCCCTCAATACATGCTATACTTTTGTCTTACTCTCGTTGAAAACAAACATGCGGAGCCATTTTCCTTTCCCTTTTCTCATTCCCCTTTACTATTTCCCTTTTCCTTTTCACTTTTTAGCTGTTCCCCTTTCTCGTTTTTCCTTTCCTTTTTCTCATTCGCCTTTCCCTTTAAACCCTTTCCCCTTCCTGATCCCCCCTTGCATTTTCCCCTTCCCCTTTCTTAAGCCCCTTTACAATTTTCATTTCTTATTTTCACTTACCCTTTTTTCCCTTTCCCTTCCCTTTTACCAATTCCCATTTCCTGTTTCCCCTTTCCCTTCCCTTTTACCCATTCCCATTTCCTGTTGCCCCTTTCCCTTTCCATTTACTTCCTGTTTTACCCATTTCCACCTTTTCCTTTCTCCTTCCCTTATCACCCTCCGTGGTTTCTCATTTTTTCCTTTCCTTTCTCTTTTCCCCATTCCCTTTCACTGTTTCGATTTACCGTTCCCTTTTTTATCTTTTCTTCTTTCCTTTTAATCTTTTTCTCTTTTTCCCATGTCCCCTTGCCTTTTTTCTTCTTCCCTTTCCATGCTCACTCCTTCCCATTTCCCCCTTCCATTTTCTTACCCTCTATTCCCCTTTATCGATTTCTCTTTCCCTTTCCCCTTTTAATATTTTCCTTTTCAACATTTTCCCGTTCCCTTCACGTTTTTCCTTTTTTTCCTATTTCCTCTTTAATTTTTTCTTTTCTCCTTCCCCCTTGTTTTTTTTACTGTTTTTGAATTTCCCCTTTCCTAAATATTTTATGATAAAAGGGTTAAAAGAAAAAGTGCTTTTATTTACATCAATTGATATTAGCACTACTTTGGGGCCGTCCCACTTGCGTGGTGTCGTGCATGGAAAGCGGGCGTAAAGTTTTTTATGTAGCGGGCGTAAAGTTTCATGTTGGCCAGGTGGCGAAGTGCGCATGTGCCAAAGTCATTGGGCGGTAAGCGACCACATTACGCCTGCTTCGCGTGCATGCAATGGCACGTTTTCAAGGGGGGTTGGACAAAAAACATTTTTCTACAACAATAAATATCAATCTAAATAGTAATCTATGTAAAAAAGTTCTTACGAGGAGGTCGATGGTAGTGTCAAGACTTTTATTCTTCTTGTGTTTTTTTTTTTAGTTTATTTTTTGTTTTTCTTTTATTTTTATTAAACGAGCGCCATTTTTTTAGGCAAATTTATTTATATTTTTAACTATTATATTTTATTTAGATTACAGCTCTAGATGAAAAATACAGAAAATAGCAAGTAATTAAAAATGATGATAAAAATAATAAAGACCAAAAATTCAAACAAATCTTTATAGCCAACAATATTTATGGAAATAAGTATTACTTGCAACGTATAAAAGAAAAAAAATCAATAAACATTTTTCTTCCCTTATTTGCCATTTTTGAACTTTTACTTACGCAAATTTACGCACAAAAGTATGATAATAAAAAAAATGCAAAACAATTTTAATCACATGCAAATTTTAAATCAAGAACAATGTATAATCCTCCGACATTTTTAATTTTCAAGCATTTCTTATTTTTTAACGATTACTGACGTCTTTTTCTTAAAAAAAACAAACAAATATACTTGTAAAATAAGCTTCAATACTAAAATAATTTAAAATTCAAAATAAATGTTCATGAAAACCGCCGTATTGGAACGGCCATTTTGAATTGGCTGATAAGATACAATTTTCATTGTTTATATAAGTTTGATTAATGGTGGAGTCCACGTCAAGCGGATCAAGAATTTTCTTCTTGGAAAGGGATTTGGCTGTAACTCTGCGTATACAGTTTTTTATTAGTGTAGAACAATAACCCTAAATATTTTTTGAAAGTTAAAAAAAATGGCGGAGATATGGGACTTTGAAATTTTTGGTAACATTTTTTTTCTAGTTCTATACCTTTCTTTCTAATTAACCGATTTAATTTTTCAAGCTCTGAAATTGTTTGCAATGACATCTAAATTCAAGAAAAAAAAATGATCGTAGTGAAACATTTTTTTTCTACATTTTTTTGAAAACTTAAAAAACTAAAATTGCTTGCACGTTTTATGCATTTTGCTCCGGGTTTTAAATACGGATACTATATTAAGCTCCTCGGAATTAGAAAAAAGTT
>JAAAKG020140889.1:0-11994 GCA_010014905.2 Druon quercuslanigerum
CCATTTTTTTACTTATTTTATTATTTAAATTTAGCGCCCTTTTCAATTTGAAGTGATACATTTTCGCGGGAAATTTAACAAATGTAATTATATTTAATAAAGATAGAAAATACGATTTGTTTAAATCTAATTAAAAATGCTTATAAATGCTCATGAAATTCCCAAAGATCATAAAAGTCGAGCAAATTCTCGAGAATATTTTCATGCTCGTGAGAATTTCTCCGAGCACATAACCCTTTCTGTCACGCTATTAGACCGCCGATACAAATGTCACGTTAACATACTATTTCAATGTTTTAGAGGTTGCTAATTACGAATCTGAAATCAGATTTTGAAAATTCAAAATGGCAGATTCAATATGTCGGACTAAAAATTTTACATTCTATTAAATTTAGATAAACAGATGTATACGTAGGTTTTTGAGGTCGCTGATTACGAATCTGAAATCAGATTTCGAATATGTTGTGAAAACTGAGTCAGTGAAAGAAAATATCCCTTTCAGAGACGCATGTGCTCGTATGAATGATAAATAGTAAATTCTTATTATGTCAGTCGCCATATTGGATCTGCCATATTGAGTTTCACATATCAAGCAAAATCATTACATTGAATAGCATGAAAGACACTGAATATATAAAAATGTATTTTTCAACGGAATATGATCTATCAATATAAAATTCGCCATATTCGATTCTCCATGTTGGATCCGCCATATTTAATTTTATATACAAAATAAAATCTTTACATTGAGTAGCATAGAAAGTGAGAAAATCTACAGAAATATATATTTTTCGACACATAAGGCACATACAGAGAGAAAATAGTAATTATTTGGTCATTTCGGACGCCATATTGAATCCACCATCATACTTTTCTGCTAATACGGTGGTACTCACGTTATCTTGGACAATCAGGTAATGATTTCCAAGTACTTTTGGTACATGTTCACGATCATATTTTCTCGATAACGAATTAGATTCTCGAAAACTCACATTTTTTCGTACATATTTGTTTATAACAGTAATTAATAATTATAAATTTATAAAATGTCACCAGCATTACAAATACTAAGGGTATGCGTATCTGAAAATGCAAAAAATCTAAGAATCAAGCATGATATTGCAAAAATATTGAGGTAAAAATAAAGAAAAGTAGGTAGCCGATGTATCGGCTCCGGTGACACTAGGTATACCACTTTCGACAAATTTATCAATTAAAAAAAAATCGATTTCAAATTTAGACATATGATTGAATATATTTTTTCAGGGGCGAAGTGAATGGCCAAATTTCACAATTACCACAGTTTTTCCCAAATTCGATATCTCCATTCGACATGGCAGTTTCTGAGGCTCGAAAACAAGTTACCGAAATGGGATATGATCCTTATCGAGTTAAAGATTACACTCAAAGTATTGGTGTATTTACAGTGACTTCATCCCACACATGGGTTACGGGGTTAGCAAGTTTTTATCGTATGGGAAATATTACACTCACCATGGAAAATGGCACCGTAAGTAATTCCAAATATTATGGTTATTATAATAATAATCATAATTATTAATATATTATTTTCTACTCACTTTATGTAGTCCCTACACTTTCTATTTTCATTTTCACATGTTATATTATTATAATTATCTTCTGGTTATTAACTTTTTTACTATCACGGTTATTATAGTGATTATGGGTACTGCCTATAATTATTACTCATAGAAGTAATAATATAAAACGTAATTATATTTTTAATTGTGTGACCTCAAATTAAAATAAGGGATGGAGATTATATGGAAAATCAATATCAACGAGAATATAACATTGTATACGAGAGCATCAAACAGAATAAGCATGCTATCAATTTAATAAGTACTAAACCTATAATACCTGTAATATTTTTAAGTTACTCCAAACAGGCAAACGCGATCATTAAATTTATTGCAGAAACGGAGATATTGCAGAATTTCCATTTAATAATCCGGGGCAATTATTTGAGGCTGGTTATATTTTCAAAAAGTTTAGTTCGCACATCAATTTTTGTCATCATCTTTATCGATTTTATCGATGTTATCAGTTTTCATGCTGGGTATCGACTGAGATATCTTGAGGCCATTCAGAACCAAAAAAAATCGCAAAGGCCCTTTTGAGATAAATTATGTTTTGATTAATTAAAGAGATTCATCATTATATTTCTATGAAAATAAGTTGAAAATAAAATTTTATTGTCTTAGGCCATTTATTTTAGCAAAATTTTTGAAAAATGGTAAAAAAGTGAAAAAATAATAGTTTTTTTTTGCAAATTTTGTCTTTTCAGTCCATTACAATCTTTAATTGTTTAGGATTTTTCTAAAAAAATAGGAAATTCTATTTTTTTGGCAGCAGCTTATTTTCTATGCATCCTTGATTAAGTTTATCAGTAAACTAATTTTAAAAGATTTTTTAAAAAATTCTCTCGCTCTAATAGCGCCGCAACTGTGGTAATCTGAAAATTATCCATTTTTACAAAATTTGGTTAGGGTCCAATTTTTTCTATAAAATTTTCCACTAAATAAATTAAACAAAAATCAATTTTGAGTAAATCAAAGAAACAGTGCTCTCGCTCTAAGAGAACGTAAATTATTTATATCTAAAAATTATCCACTTTTTATGAAATTTTGTTGAAAACAGTAAACATTTTTATGTCACTGACTTTTAAACTTTTAATTATATTTTCATAATGACGTTAATAAAAATTTGAGAAATATAAATCATATTTTAAAATCCAAATTGAATATCCCATTTAACGTCCAATCATCAAATTGATGAAAACTCCTGTAAAAAAAATCCAACGACCAAATTTGGACCAAAACAAAAAAACAAATAATGCTAATGTCTGTAGTTTTTGTTTTAAACAAGGATTTTTTCAGATTACAATTAGAGCATTTTTTGTTTGTTTGTTTTGGTCCAAATTTGGTAGTTGGATTCTTGTTTTTTTGTACAGGAATTTTCATCGACGTGAATAAAATTTATTTCATGCCATAATAATGACACTATTAGAGGGTAGAGCACTGTTTTTTAGATTTGTTTTTAATTTAGACCTATTAAATTTATTCGGTAGAAATTTTCAATTCTAATCCTCAGGGAATAAGTTATTTTGGAAAAGAAGAAATTTTATAAAATAACCTGTTAAACAAAATTTCATAAAAAGTGTCATTTTTAAAAAACAATTATTTTTATATAATTTTTAATTGCTATGAATTTTTGTTTAGATCTACTTTAAATTGAGTCTTATTTACTTAATTTACTGGGGACTTGCACCTGCGATCCATCGGAATTTTTTATTAAAAAAAAAATTATTCGTTCAAAATCGTTTGGGTTCTCCTAGTATCTTCAGCTTCTGGAAAAAATTTTTTGATGCCAAACTAAATTATTTATTTCAATTAGATTCCACTTTTAAATTATTGTTATGGAAAAATGTAGATTAACATTTTAAAAAACTCAGATATTGTGTATTCGCAAGAAAGGTACATGTGATTGTTTCATCAATTTCATCAATTAAATTTTTTTATCAATTTCAAGGATTTGATCAATTTCACTACTTTTATCGATTTCAACAGTTTCGAAAATGTCATCAATGTAATTAGTTTCACAAATTTCTTAAATTTCAAGAATTTCATCAATTTCATCAATTTCTTTAATTTTATCAATTGGAACAATTTCATGAATTTGCTCAATTTCAGGACTGTCACCAATGCAACTAATTTCAAGAACTTTATCAATTTCAAGAGTTTCATTAATTTCAAGAATTTCATCAATTTCAGGAATTTCATCAATTTCATTAATTTAATCAATTTTCAATGTAGGTCTTGACTGCCTTCAACCCAGAAGATTTTGCACTTCCCCCATTTTTCTCTTTAAACTTTTGGAATATCTCACTTGAATTTAATTTTTTGTTTAAAAGTGATTAATCAACATATTTTCATGAAAAAAACTTAAAAGTAAAATATTAATGGTGCAATTTCATTGGGTCAAACGGTTTAGTTAAGAACCAAAGAAAAGGTTGTAGGTACTAATTATCGTAATTGAGCGAATAATTTTGTTTAAAAAATTCTAGTTTTTGTGAAACAATTAATTTCCTAGGAACCGCTTATGAAAGTTGCTAGTAAATTAATTAAAGCAGATTAAATTTTAAGTAGATCAGAAAAAAAACATAGCTATAGCTTTAATACCAGTGAAATTATAGACTTCTGCAAATGACAGTTGCTTTGAATAAAATTTTTGTAAACATTAAGTTTTGTATTAAATTTCTCATTTCAACTTTTTTAATTTCTGCAAAAAAAATTATTCGCTCAAAGTAGAATTTTGAGGGCCATGACCCTTAAACTTTTAGAGATAGAACATTTTTTAGGAACTTATATAGGGGAAAAGAAAAGACAAAACTTCAAACATTTTTTTTTAAATTCCAATTTTTTTTATCCGTAAATATAATTTTTTCATCAAAGTCCCTGATGGAATTTTACGTGTGGAGAAAAATTTATACATGCCAACCCTAATTTCATAAATTTCATAATTTTCATAACTTTCATTTATTTAATCAATTTTTTAAATTTCATTAATTTCATCGTTATCATCAATTTGATCAATTTAGTCGGTAAAATCAATTTTATGAATTCAATCAGTAACTTCAATTTAAATAATTCAATCAGACCGAATCCATCTTTTAGCAAAAAAAAGTCTGCGCAGTTATGTGTATTTAAATTCAAAATAAGCAAAATGGTCATGGGGTTTTCTGAAAACATTAAAATCCGATATTCTCAAAAAACCCACACTTATATTTTTTCACAATTTTTTGTTCAATTTCTCAGTCTATTAGGCAAAATATAAGTTAAAAGTTTACACATCTAGAAAAGTTTCACAAAATATACACGGATGAGAAAAAATAAATAAGGTGGGGGTTTACAGAAAATTTTTGTTTATTCTTTTCTTTGAATTTTGAAAACATGCAACAAATATTTTCTTCAAAATCTCACTTTTTTTATTCTTTCTAATATTAAAAAAAAGTTTGTGCTAATATAATAAAGTCATCTGATTAGATGCTCGGGAGAGTTTTTTTACCTAAAATATATTTTTCTAATTTTATCGCATAAATGATGCAAAATATCACAAAGGTATTATTTGTGAAATTTTTCTAGATGTGCAAACTTTTGTTTTTACATTTTTTTCTAATCCATCCTTGTATTCGAGAAAAATGAGAAAATTCGATTTTATAAAAAAAAAATTATGCTGGTTAAAAAGTTATTTGTCCCGCATAAAACTCACTAAAATTCTTTCTTATGAAAGCTCACAAATCATCATTTTATGCATTTTATCAGTATCGTCCATTTTGCCAAGTGTAGATTTTAACACATTGAAATTTTCCCTGTTTCATCTATATTTCACTCTCTGCATAGGTTTATGCAGTTTTGGATGTGGGCACTCAGGAAATAGAAGGCAGGACTCACTGGGAGGTCAGTGTGATAGGAGGCGTTTTATCTCGAGCAGGAACCGTATCCTTTACTGTCGATTACTTTAGAGTTCAAGTCAACCTCAGTCAACCCTTGGACACACGAAAACGTGCCACTTTAGAGGAACTCGATCTTGAATTGGGCAATATTCAAACTAGGATACACGGAGCTGGAACTTTGGACTACGTAATGGAAGCTGCAGTCAATATTCTACCAAATCTTCTGAGGTAAAAGATCAAATCAATTTTATACCACAAAATAATAAACTGAATTATAACAACCTTGATATGTACTCCACGTCGCTCATTACTTGTTCCCCGTTCCTCTAATTCTCTATATCCTCTCCTAAAATTACTCTTTTCCAATCCCACGCACCTCCCATATCCCACGCACCTCCCATATCCCACGCACATCCCATATCACACGCAGCTTCTATATCCCACGCCTCCTTCTATATGCTACCTCCACACCATCAGTTCTCCTTCTTCCATCCTCCTCTCTTTCTCGTCATTCTCCACTTCAGCTACTTTCTCTTCTAACCATTCCCTTTCACACTTCCTATCACCTTTTTTATTTATTCCAATCACTTTACCTACTCTCCATCTTCTCACCCCCTTGTCTCTCCTATTCTTTCCTCTCCTATTTGTCCACTAATCCCCCTTTCTCTATTACACGCCCCACCCATATATTCCTCTAGCTTTCTCACTTTTCTTGTCCCTTCCTTATTTTTTCTACCTCCCATTCCCTCCCTATTCTTCTCTCATTCACATTCATTACTTTCCGACCCCCTCTACTCCCTTACTCACTTCTCTTGCAGTTTCCTTTGCACCCTCCACTAATCCGTCTATCCCTAAACCATGCCTAAACTCCTACTTTGCCTCCCCTAGCTTTCCCAATTTCCTTGTCTCCTCATCACTTTTCCTAATTTCCGATCCCTCTCCCAATTTTTCTACTTCCTTATGCTTCTATTTCCCTTTATTTTCCTCCATTCACTACTTTCCTTATGAACCACTTCTCCTATTTGCCATCGCCATCCGTGCTGACTTTTCTCTCTTAATTTATGCTCTTACTTACCATCCCTTACTATAAATTCTTTTTCCCTCGCATACTTATCCAAACCCCCTCCACTAATCTCCCTTTCCCTATGACACGCTCCAACAATCTTTAACTTCCCTTTCTTCGCTTCCCAACTTCCCTCGCCAGCTTATTATTTTCTCTACATCTCGATACCTTTACACTCTTCACATCTACTACTTTTCTCCTCTCTTTTCATTTCCATCATTTACTCGCATTACGTTATTATATCATCTACTTCCTCTTTCTTTCTTAACCTAATTTTTTATATTCTACACAATAATCTGCCTTTCCCTATCACACGCCTTTCCGAAATATCAATTTATCCTCCTCTGATCGCCAATTCTCTCTCCACCTGCTTATTTTCTTTACTTCCTGGCCCTTTCTCACCCTATACTTCCCCTACTTTCCTCTTCTCTATTACTTCACGACTTCCCCACCCTGTTCATGTCCACTTCCTCTCTTTTTTCCTCCAAGGGAAAAAGAATCACGGAACCACGACCGATCTGGTATTTACTGTTTAAAATCGTCCACAGATTGTAATTATTGATAGATTTGGAAGACTATAAAATTATCTGCCTTAAATTCCTAAGAAAACTGTCGAAGCTGATTTTAGAATTTATTTTTGTGTTTAATAATACATAAGCAATGGGGTGGATCAGAAATAATAAATTGTGGAGTTTAAAATCTCTACATCTTGAAAAAGTAGATTCGGTTCACTATTAGCTGGATAGAAATTAAGTGTTTGACACTAGGTGTTTATTGGGTTTACTAATATTACTAGGTTAACTAGGTGTTTGGAACTAGATGTTAAATACGAGGTTTTTAATACTAAGTGTTTGAAAAAGGTTTTTTACAATAGGTTTTAGGAATAAGGTGTATGTCAAGAGGGGTCTGCTACTAGGTGCTGACACTAACTGCTTGATCCTAGATGTTTGACACTAAGTACATGATACTAAGTGTTTGAAAATCGATGTTTGACACTAGGTGTTTGACAATAAGCGTTTCACAGTAGGTATTTGACATTAGGAATTTGACACTAGGTGTTTGGCTGTAGGTGCTCACCTTCAGGGGTTTGATTCTAGGTATTTAACACTAGTTCTTTGACACTATGTGATTGTCACTAGGTTTTTGACAATTGAATGTTGGCACTGGGTGTTTGATGCTGGGTTTCTGACACTGGGTGTTTTGGCACTAGGTGTTTGACTCTGGGTGTTTGACACTAAGTCTTTGACATTAGGTATTTGACACTAGGTGTTTGGCTGTTTGGCACTACGTGTTTGACACTAAGTGCTTGATATTAGGTGTTTGGTACTAGGTGTTTTATACAAGGTGTTTAATACTAGGTGTTTGAAACAGGTTTTTTCACAATAGTTGTTTGGAATTAGGTGTATGTCACTAGGATTTTGCCACTAGGTGTTGACACCAGGTGTTTGATCCTAGATGATTGACACTAAGTACTTGATAGTAAGTGTTTGAAAATCGATTCTTGACACTATGAATTTCACATTAAGCGTTTCCCATTAGCTCTTTGACATTAGGTATTTGACATTAGGTGTTTGGCACTACGTGTTTGGCTCTAGGAGATCACCTTCAGGGGTTTTACTCTAGGTGTTTAACACTAGTTTTTTGGCACTATGTCTTGTCACTAGGGTTTTGACCATTGGATTTTGGCACATGGTGTTTGATGATGGGTTTCTGACACTAGGTGTTTTGGCACTAGGTGTTTGACTCTAGCTGTTTGACTCTAGGTATTTGACACTAGGTGTTTGGCACTACGTATTTTACTCTAAGCGTTTGGTTCTAGGTGTCACATGCAGGGTTTTGACACTAGTTCTTTGACTTAAGGAATTTGACACTAGTTGTTTGGCACTAGGTATTTGACACTAGGTTGTTGAGACTAGTAGCATGCATTTTTAAAATGAATATTTTAATCGAATTTAATTATATAATTATAATTGGTAAGCATCAGATTTTTTTAACCTATTGTACATGCACGTTATCATCTGTCATATTTCATACAAAATCTATGGATTTAAAATAGCTATTCATTTCGAATCACGAAAAATCTCTTTTGCTTAATATTTTGTTTTTAATATTGTAAGAAATTTATTCTCTCAATCCAACCCACCGGAATTTATTTTTAGTTATACACTAGATTGATTTTTAAACTGTTTTAACAAATTCGATAATCTTAAAAAAATATTATCACTAAAAAGATAGACAAAAAACAGGTTTAAACTTTGAATTGTAGCTTAATAGCACATTTGTATTTAGTCAGTGTACATTATACGCAGGCACTCGTCATACCTGGTCATTTCGAAAAAAATCAAAATCTGTTAAAAATTGTACTTTTATTTTTATTCATTCTTTTTCAAAGTTAAGGACTAAATTTGTCAGAAAATGGCAAGAGTAGATTAAATTTTTTTATTTATTGTATTTTTATGTTAATGCAAACAGCTAAGAAGTATCGATTTTTTAAATTTCATTTTTAACCTACTAGACAACGGTTTTCTTATACTTTGCGTCATTTGGATTCAATAAAATAATATTTGTCTATTTTATAAACAAATTATATAGACAAATGTGAATTTTACGCATTCATGGACAAAAAAGCGGGTTGAATCGCATTTATGTTAAGACAACAGAATTTTTTTCTCGTAAAAACGCTTATGATATTTATTTGTTTACACAATTTGCTTATTGAATAAACAATAATTGATGGTAAAATTTTTTAAAAACAACTTTACTTTTTGAAAACGAATTATCCCTAATGTCGATTACTTTTTGATATAATTTGTTTGTAGCAGTAAATAAAAAATAGGTCTAAAATGTTGATTTTAGACCTAGTAGACAAAAAACATTAACACCATATTATTTACTACATTTCTCTAAATAATAATCAATATATAAAAAATATTGGTTTTAGATCTAGTAGAAAAAAAATTAGCATCATAGTATTTACTATATTTCTCTGATTAAAAAATATACCATAAAATAAAATATAAGGGTTTCTACCCGGGGCTATGAAACCCCAAGAATTAAAAAATAGAGCATCACATTATTAGAATTTAATTCAATGCAATACCATGCAGAAATATTTATGGATATTGATTTAAGTGCCAAAAATATTTAGCTAACATTGATGCGGAAGCAGTATTCTAGACCAGGATTCAATTTTCTATTTCTAGAAGCTTAAATCCGATTTAAATTATCACAAATGAATTGGCAATCTTTCAGTACCAATACACAGTGGCGCAGAATCCTAATAATGAGGAAATAAGGAAAAAAATTTAAATTAAAATTAGACCTTGCTATTGTAGGTCTTCAGGGTCACTGATTCCGTATTTTGTATTAGAAGTTTAAAATTCAAAATTGCGGATGCAATATTTAACGGTTTGAAAAATGTAAGCTTTTCTATAATTTCCTTCCTTCCTCCTAATTTCCCTATCACTTCGTCTAGCCCCCCCTCCATTTCGCTTTTATCACTCCTCTTATTTCCCCCATCAATAGTCCCCCTCTAGTCACCTCACTTCTCTACTACCCCTTCCTTCCCCGTCATCTCTTTACTTTCTCACACCTAATACCTCACTTTCACTACCTTTACTACTACCCTTACATTTTCTTTACTTCACCTCACTTCCTCTCCCTTTATTTTCCCTTACTTCCTTAACCCTCCTTCCTTTACTTTCCCTGCCCGCCATGTTTAATTTCCACTTTCGTACATACCCCTACTACACATCACCTGATTATGACTAATTCCCCTCCCCTCACTTCTTTTATTTTCCTCCACCACGGACCCTTTTACTTAAATTGCCATAATTTCTTATAACTTAACTTTCCCTAATTGCCCTTTTTTTACTTCTAGCCTCAATTCCCTAACTTCTTTTACTCTTACTTTCCCTGAATCAGTTCACTCTTTTTCTCCTATTTCTCTTTCTCAACTTACCCCCTTTCCTTTCTTCCTCTCTTTCACATCACCTTAGGTTTGCTGCTTCCTCTTTCCTTACATACATTTCCCTTACTAACCCTAACTTAATTTCCATTACTTCCTCTTTCCTCACTTCCCTTGCATCCCCATACTTGCTTTGTGCCTTTTATTTCATTTTCCCTTCTTTACCTCTCTATTTGTCCCTGTATCTAACTAACCGTCCCTTCCCCTACTTTCCAGAACTTTACTTGGACTACTTGCCCTCTTAAACATTTCCCTAATTCCTTATTCACTTCCCCTCTCTTAATTTCCACAATTCACCTATTCTTACTTTCCGCCATTTATGCTGCACATTTTCCTTAATTTTCCCTACTTCTCCTTTGCTACTTACCCCCACTTCGGTATTACCTCTCTCTTTCCCTTCTTCGCTTTCTACCGATACCTCAATTTACCTACTTCCCCTCTTCTTAATTCCCCTACTTTCCCACCATCCATTTCTCCCAATTAACATTCCCTACTCACTCCTAATAGAATACTAACCCTCTCTTCATTGCCCTTTCCCTTATTCCCGTCGCAAACCCCTCCCTAATTCCCATCACCTCCCTTGCCCTGCTCCTTCTAAACTCACTTTCTCACCCTTTATTTCCCCTACTTTTCCTCTCCTCAATTCCCCCAATGTCCCATCGCTTCTGGCTCACTGCACTGTAAAGAAATTTTTATGATTTTGTTCAACTAACTACAGTACCGTCGGAAATTATGAGATCGATTGACGCAAGCACTATTAAAAATCTCTGCTGGCTTTGAACCACGATAACTCAGCAAAAAAATGATAGGGCATTTAAAAAAAACAGGTAAAAAGCCTTTTTAATTCCACGTTTATTAATGTCAAACAGATTTTTTTATCTGCTGAACAGAATACAGAACATAATAAGTTCAAACAAAAATTCTAGATTTTCTAAAATTTTGTACCTCGACTTCAATTTTTAGCATAACCCAGGAAAATTGTCGCAAAAATCTGAAATTTATACGACATAGAGGCTAAAATTTTATCTTTAATTTAGGCCAAAGAAACTTTTAAAATCTTCATCGGTTCTCGAGATACGATTAAAAATGTGCAATCGTATCTAAATTTAGTTTTAGTCGACGATCATGGTTCTCGACCGGTATGCTGCTCGCCTCCTTCGTTTAGGCAGGACCGAATAGGCCACGCACATAGTTGGTGCTTGATTGGGGCTCTTTTGATTCGGCTCATCAGTAATTTTTATTTCAACTTATTGTAAATTTTTAAAATTATTCATTGTTTTTTAAATTATTTACAATTATTACAATTATTAAATTTCAGAATTATCCCCATATTCAAGAATAAAAAAATGATGAACAGTTTTTTTTATAACTCAAAATTTGTATCAATTAGAATCTTGATAAACATGTAGATATATTGTTACGAGAGTAAATTATTTTTTAAACGAATTAAGCATCTAAATTCTAAATAAATTATTTATATGTAATGTT
>JAAAKG020140890.1:0-11994 GCA_010014905.2 Druon quercuslanigerum
TTCTTCCCCATTACTTTTTTCTTTTCTCCACTTTCTTAATTCATTTCTGACCTCCTTCTTTTTCTCTTTACACTCCTGATCCCACCCACTTCTATTCCTCTCTTTACTATCTTCATTTTTGTTTGTGGACTCTAATCCTCTTTTTACTTCTTTTATCAGCTATAATTAGTAGTCATAAAACGATTTTATAAAGAAATTTTAGTTTGTACTAAGGTGTGGTAGGCATTTCTCTGTCAACTGTCACTTTTAAATGTGTATTTTTTCAACAAAAAAATGTGACTGCAAAAAATTCCAAGAAAGCAGTGTCCACAGAAATTATTTGTTTTGTTCAGTCTGCACATATTAATTAACATTTTGGATATTGAAAGCTTTTCCAATTGGCAGGACGCTCCAGCCTCGGCAATTAACTCGTGGTTTCATGTTGACGCATTCTTATATCTTTGGCGATTATTCTCAGTTGTGAGAAAGTTAGGACTAGCGCTGCACACCGACCAAATGCGAAACTAAGGCGCGTAATGCGACTGCGCGGCTAAAGGAGCATGAGGAGCGGGAAATTTAAATTAGAATCCGGATAACCTTTGCAAAACTAGGCATATTAGGTTGCAATTTTACTGTTTTGGTTTTAACCATAAACAAAGTAGTAAAAAATACAGAACCTTATTTTTCGGTTAAACTATGCAAGGTACAAAGAAAGATAAATTCACAAGAATTATGCATGAAAAAAATATCACACATTTTTTTATTTTGATAGAATACGTAACTTTTTTATTAAAACAAGAAGAGAATGAAAATACTTTTGTCTTAATATCCATGCATACTATGAATTGTAATAATATATATTAATTTAAATAATAAATTTTTCAGAGTGGCTGATAATAAAAATTAAAGCAAAATAATGATATTATCGTGCGTGAAATACCAAATCTCGAATTTTCTGCTTGAATCTCTTCGATCTCTCCGAATTCTTGGAGTTAAAGAAATATTTAGTGATCATTGCATAAATATTTTTTAACCAAGGTATGTGCTCATAATTTTAGTCGTTTAAATTAAATCAGTTTTGGAAGCTATAAATGATATCATTTTTATACTTGTGAAATACTAATTTAAATTTCCCGCTACTAATGCTTCTTCAGCCGTTTAGTCGCATTGCGCGCCTTAGTTTCGCATTTGGTCGGTGTGCAGCGCTAGTGCTACCTTTCTCACAACTGAGAGTAATTGTCAAGGATATAAAAATGACTCAACTTAAAAAAATGAGTTAATTTGCGAAGCGATAGCGGCCTGCCTATATCTATAGCTTTTAAAGACCGTAATCTTAATTAACATTTTGGGACTGGAGAAAAAAATTTTTCATTTGGACACTGATCGTTTACTGACTCGATGCTAATTGTAATACACAGCTATTTTCTTAGAAAATACAAAATTTTCAGTTAAAAAATGGCGGCATTAAATTATTTAATTTGAAACCCAGAACATGGCGGCGGACATACACCTATGTTTTAAACTAAGTTAAAGTATGGGTCAACCTAGGGCAGATCTTGTTTTTTCTCCCAGTCACGTAGACCAAGACCTAAGAAAAGACCAGTTTTTTCGGAACTGTGCTATGTGGGGAGGGGACGATGCTTCCACAAAATGTGAAAAAATAAATACTGACACAAACTGCGGAGGCGAATATCGAGCGAGCTGATCATCTTGCCTCAAATACCAAGAACGTCTACAGAAAGGCTTCAAAATCACAAATGCTCGAGACACACAAAACTTACAGAAACTTTAGCCTAGAAGTACTTCTTGCTTTTGTCGACTTTCCGAAACTTCTACTTGCATAGGGAACAACGTGCCAGGAGTCCCTACAACATCGAGAAGTGCAATCCAGCCAAGAACGAGAAGCAAATCAGACAGAAAATGAACAACGGATACCAACTCGGAATATCATCAGAAATACAACTTCAAGACGTACTAAAGAAAAGGACACAAAAACTATAAACATCCAGGAACATCAACCTTTCAAGGAATTTACAACTATCTGGAAATAACTCACTACATAATTCAACTTCACTGAATTTTCAAGGTTATTTAAAAGTTTAAAAAAAGACTTAGAAAATACTGAATGTGAAATAGATGCGGAAATTATTGTCTCCGAATATATGATAAAATTTGCAAATGTAACAAATAAATAGGTTGTCAATAGCTCATTGGAATGCTAATGGCCCAGATGCATGCGGGAGAGTACTTATACTTATAAAACAAAAAATAAATTTTACAGAATTAGATCTTGATATTAAAAGAATTGAAACTGTATGAACCAAACTTGACAAAAATCTAACAATAACATCAGGATATTTACCAAGAAAAAATATTAGTAAATCGGATCTTGATAAACTCTTTACGCTAACAATCAAATTCTTGCAACAGGGGACTTCGATGCTAAACATAACCATTGGAACAGTGACAGAAACAGCGAAAATGGCAAAACCTTTTTTGACTATTCGAATAGTAAATTAATAAAAATTATAGCTCCTGCCAATCCCAGTCTTTATCCATATATGCACAATACAAAAACAAGTATCGTGGAAATAACAATATTAAAAAAAATTGAACGTTCAAATTGAAATTAACAAACTTGGCGATCTTGACTCGGACCATCTTCTAACTACGAACCAAATACCCAAAACGAAAATGTTTTTTTGAAGGACTATAATGAATCACTTTAGGTAAATTAAAAATGGCTTCAGTAATATGATAATCGCGGAAACTAAAAAATTTTCGAATACTTGCTGGACTAATAAACTACAAAATCTTAAAGTTAGAGGCAACAGTCTCTGGAAAACAGTTAAGGATTTTACAAAACCTAGCATGGAAAACAATCAATAAATTGCATGGGCCACACGGTTTAATTGACATTAATTAAGAAAAAGCTAATGTACTGGCTAAACAATTCGAGAAAGTACACCCAAGGTGGCCATTTTAGTGATTTTGACACAAAACTAGTGATATTTAAAAGCGCATTGTGATTTTTTTTAGCGTTTGTGTTATGTCACAATTTGGTAATTTGCAGCAATCTTTAGTGATAAATTCAGTGATTTTTAAAATTTTTTGTTCTTTTTGTTCCACTTCAACAGGAAATTCAGTTTTACTCTTGATATGTTCCTTGTTTTCCAACTTTGGCATGTGGAATGTCACTTCTCATCCCTGGCTCCTCGGGTTGCTCTCATAGAGATGTTACAGATTCAGTAGGCGTGCCATAGGCCGCTGTAAGTGGTATTGTCCGCTCGTTAGAAAGAGAGAGAGAGAGAGAGAGAGAGAGAGAGAGAGAGAAGATGAATTTGGCATTGCTGTCTTTGTCTACTGGAGCATGTGCAATGATTTCATTCGTTTTTGCTAATCATATGTACACTAATATAATAAAGTAACGCATGCGCCGTATTCAGTGAAAGAGAGAGACAGAAATACCAATTCGATTCTCTCTCTCTTTTCATTCAGCGGACGCTCTCACTTACAGGCATGCCTACTCTATCTGTAATATCTCTATGGTTGCTCTGCGTATCCAGGGATGGGGAGTGGAACTTCTACATGCTATAGTTGGGATCAACGTGTGAATTCGTTTATTGTCGATTAAAGGCCTTTTCATACCTTTGCTTCTTGGCTATGGCATGCATATTTCTAGCAGAAGATCATAATGGTGAAAGAGACACATCATTCTGATCGCTCTCTATCACATACACAATACAGTTTTTACTGTTTTATACAATGCGCCTAATGTACTTAATTTTATAGTAGTTATGAATGTTTAAAATCTAACTTTTGCATAACAAGCTTATGATTCCAGTTTTCTATTATTTTCATTCTTAAAATATAATTTTAATTTAAAGTTAGCGCCTTTTAAAGTATAAAATCGAGTGAAAAGTTAGTGATTTGTTAATGTTCTCACTTTAGTGATTTTTAGGAAAAATTTTTGAAATTATAATGTTAAATATAATCAAACAACATGAAACAAAAAATAAATTCCTATTACCACAACAGTTTGGCTTCAAAGAAAAGCACAGCAAAGTGCAGCAATTAGCTCGGATAACTAATCATACTTCCACCCAATTTAATTTAAATAAACATACAGCAGCAGTATTGTTGGATGTCGAAAAAGTATTTGATACCATCTGGTACAGATGTGTCATATGTAAACTTACGAAACTGAAAACAACATTTTATATTGTTAAAATAATCGTTAGCTATTTAACCAATAGTAAAATCACTGTAGTATATAACAATCAGAGTTCTGAACAACAAAAAGTTGTAGCAGGCGTACCGCAAGGTTCGATTCTAGGCCCGATCTTATTTATCTATTATATCAATGACATTACAAAAACAAAAATAGAAATTTATCTCTTTTCTCCGATAAGACAGCCATATATGCTTCTTCTTGGAAAAAATATATGGCAGTGAAGTACCCGCAACAAGATCAAGATAAACTGGCTAGATATTACCATAGGTGGAACATTAAAATTAACGTAAATAAAGTTAAATTTATTATTTTTTAATAGAAAATAAAAAGAAAGAAAAGATGATGACCTTGTTATTAAGATAAATAATATACCTATTAAACATAAAAAATCGAGGATATTCCTAGGAATGATACTAGATTACAAATTATTGTATAAACAACACATAAAGAAAGCATGCGGCAAAGGCTACCAAATGATACATCTTTTATATAGTTTATTAAATAAGAAAAGTGCGCTTAGTATTAAAAAAAACTTTATCTATAAAACTTTTGTCAACCCAGTATTATTATACGCAGTACCTGTCTGGAGCAGCACACTATTTGGTAAACGTAAATTTTTTTGCAACAATAAAATATCTTCACGTAGAATGGGCCGATTTGGATGCAATTTGATGGAGAGTGAAGTTTGATAGTTGTAGAATTCAGAAAAAATAAGTATCAGTGTTAGAAATAATTTTCCTGTTTGGGAGAATTGTTGAAAACTGAAAAGTTTAATGGCAATACTTTGTTCAACGTTCAAAAAAAAATTTTAATGTTGATTTTTACATACTATTGTAAAAAAATTAAATATTTTAAAATATGCACAAATGAAGAGTCATAAAATTATAAAAATTCAAGTTTTCCCGGTTTAAAAATTCATTGAAAACACTGAAAGTCCCAATAAACCGGGAGCTGGAGGGAAATTCAGCATGTATTGAGATTTCCCCTTAACAAATTTGTTTTACTTTATGTTTTTCGGTGCGCTGAATTTATTTCTGAAGGTTAGTGCGCCCAAATATGGACCCATTTTGAGTTATGGCCTAATTTTTCTTGAAATTGGTAGTTGGTGAAATTTTCAACAAAATAGTTCAGTTTTAAACAAACAAAAACATTTTATATTTATAAAATTAATTTCTCATAAAATAAATGAATTTTCAATCAAAGAAATACATTTTTAATCAAGAATATTAATTTTTTACCAAAAAAGACTTAAGGAAAAAATCTTCGTTTGTTGAAAATTCGTTAATTTCTTTTGTCTAAATTTAATCTCTTTTAATTGAAATGTAGGCTATGACACTTTTTTGTTCGGAATTAATTTTTTTGGGTAGAAAATTTAACCATTATGTTAAAAATTTAATTATTTGGTTTAAAATTTAAATATTTTGTCAAAAAGCCATCTTTAAGAGTAAAAAATATATTTTTTTGTTTAAAATAAATTAATAAATTTGAAAATAATAACTTTGAATGTTAATGATCAAGGAAAATGAAAAACTAGTCAAGGAAAATTAGGAAATTTTAAAAATGAAGTTCTCTGACACCCTACTTGATTCTACTTAGCAATAACTGCCAAAACATTTCCAAAAACTAAAAATTATGTACAGTTAAAGGGGGAGGGGGGCAGAAATATTTTTTTATAGTTTGTCACAGCGGGGGAGGGGTCTTAAAGAGGGCCTATAAACCGTTACGTAATTTAGGTACGGCCAAAAATGCAGTCATTTTTCAAAATAGACTCATTCTCATAGCTGGAGTGCACCTAGGGCGCGCGACTGTTAGTTCTCGCGCTGCACGCTCGATAATATATTTATCTCACGCTTGACGCTTAGTCTTTCTATTTACCCAACTTTTGTGCGCAAGACTTTTAAAATTAAAGGTAAAAGCATCGACAACTGTCATTTGGTGATTGTAAATTCTCTTTTGTTAAAGCTCCTTGGGCTTTAACGACAACATTCTCATCACGTATCTCATTCTTTGCACTTGATTTTGTCAGAAATGCAAACTCATTCTCATAGCTGAAGTGCCCCTAGGGAATGCGACTGTTGCTTCTCGTGCTGCGCGCTTGATAATTTATTTGTCTCGAGCTTGGCGCTCTGTCTTTCCATTTACCCAACATTTTTGCGCAAGACATTTAAAATTAAAGGTAAAAGCAACGAAAACTGTCATTTGGTGATTGTGAATTCTCTTACGTTAAAGCTCCTTGGGCTTTAACGAAAATATTTTTATCGCGTATCTCATGTTTCGCTTTTAATTTTGTGAAAAATGCAAACTTTTCTACTTTTTGTTCAACTCTATTATATCAAATTTATATTATATTTATTTCTGTACCTCGATCTGGGGCTGTTTATATTGAAAAATGAAGTACAAATCTCCCTTTTTAATGATTATTATTCAAATAAATTTATATAATTACAATTCATGATATTCATTAGTATTGAATCAAAAGTATTTTTACTATCTTATTTCTATCAATAAAAAAATGCGCATTCTTTAAAAATAAAAGTTATTATTAAACATTTTACTGCGACTTGTGTCGTTTTGTCATTAATCTAATTTGCTTATATTCAATGTAGATGCAATTCAGGCGAAAAAAGTTGGTAAATAAAATTGTATCATAGTTTATAACAAACTGATGGATATTTATTGTTTACACAACATTTTTGTATTTTAATATTGTTCGTCTCTTATAGCGTTTTTCCAAAAATTTATTTTTTTACTTTTTAATTTTATTTTTTACGATTCAAAGAAAATCTGATCGTCCTCTCTAAAAATGAATAATAAAAAAAGTTATAGATATTTTTGGCGCGGGCATCTTTAGTCTGGTTATTTTAGTTCGTATCTTGTGTCGCTTTTCGAAAAATATAATTTTTTAGTTTTAAATGTTATTTTTTACGATTAAAACAAAAAGTGCTTGGCCTATCGAGAAGTGATTAATGACAAATTCTTAGATCTTTTCTGAGCGCGCAATTTTAATTAATTCATTTTTTTCGTATTTTTTGTATGATCAAAATGTGAATTTTGGTATGTTCTTTTGGATTTTGAAAATGATATAACTTTGATAAATTTTATCTTATAGAAAAAAGTCATGAGGAAAAATTGTTTGAGTTCGAGGTACTATAAACGGCCGTACATAGTATTTTTGAATCTTGACAAAAAAGTCTCAAATATTTTGAAAATGTGCTCACTTTTTGAATTCCAGAATAGCTGGTTCACAAACTTATTCTTCCTTTTTTACATAAGACCAATACCTTCTCATTAGGATGAGAATGTAAAATATATGTTTCACAGAAAATAATTTTTTTAGAGACACCGTATTGGAAGCAAATTGCAGCTTTATTGAACCACTAGGCAACGCCAGGGCAGTTTGTAGACAAAAATATCTGAGAAAAGAATTATTTGTTCTGGAGAACGGTAAGATCGTGCCTATGGCAATACCGATTCCGAGTCATTGTTGCTGTGAAATCTTAGGAGAATAAAATAATTTTTACTTTAATCTTCACTCTCACGTTGTACCTCAAATAAAAATCCATGTTCTAGAACTATTTCAATTAAAATATCTATTGTTGATTCTTTATTCATAATGCGTCCCCGTTCTTCTGCCAATCTCGTTTAATTTATTCGCCGTCCCTCTTCTCTCTTCTACCTCTATCAAACACTTTCTCGCCAACTCCCTTCCCTTTCCCTCTTATAGCTTTGTCTCAAATTTCCATGCCCTCTTTCCCGCTTGTAACAATTTAGTTTATTTTATTATTTTGAAATATACTCTGATGAAATGATCGCAAAATATTTTTTATTTCAAGTTATTTAATTCTGAAATTATTTTCGATATTAATAATTAAATCACAAAATAAATAGAATACGCGAAAATCTTAACATACAAGTCATAAGAATTTGCTGATGAAATAAATAAATGAAATTATGACTAAACCTGAATTTTAATTTTATTAAAAATGAATAAAATGCTCTAGAAAAATTATCAAGCACAATTGTATTTAAAATGATCAGATATATATTGACAGAAGTCTGGGTCAAATGACGACTATGTTATAAATTAAAATTAAACAAGATTCACCTCGCTCATAATCACACTACGATTAAATCGTTATAGGTGGAATGCGCCTAACGAAAATTACCTCACATTATCCCCCTTCTTAGTTCTTAAAATTAACATCTTTGTCTTTCGAATGAATGAAAATCCTACTTGCCAGATCTATATCTTATATGGTCGCAGATAATTTTTTTTTTATTTTATTAAAGGCGACGCACGTTAATTTAAAACAATAATAATTATTTCATTCGAACATACATTCAAAACGCTGCATTCAAATCGTCATAAACATGTGTACGTCATACATTAAATAATTTTTACAAATCGTAGCTTAACAATGTCAAAAGGATTAAGTCAAGCGAACTTTTATATAAATATGAATTTTCTTCGTTGCGTAATTTATAACTTATACCAAAAAATACAATTAGAATAATCCAGGGAATAACCAGGTGAAAAATTGCACAACCTATTCATTGGAGCGTCAAACGTATTTCCTTAAGTTGGAATGATTATGTACCCCGATACCCTTGAGCGGATCTTTAACATCAGTCAATTCATAAGAATTACTTGTAAAGTCAGTTATAATTTGGTAGGGGCCGAAGAATAGGTGAAAGAATTTATGCGTTACTTTCTCTAATTTACTGGATTGTTTCGGAATACGAAGTAAAACCCAATCTCCCTTGTTCAGAACCATCCTTGAATGATTCTTCTGAGCTCTCCCTCGCCTTTCAAAACTCCTATTGATTTTTTCTTTGGCTACATCTTTGATCATGTCCATAGTCGCTGGGAAACTAATTATTTTCTGTATTTGATCAGTTGGTTGGTACCAAAATTCAACTTATATGGAGTGAATCCGGTACTGAAATAAGTGGTTACGTTTAGAAAATACTCTATATCAGATATACATTGTGCCCATCGAGTATGTTTTTCGGAACATAGAGTACGAAACAGTCTAGACAATTCTTTCATAACCCTTTCAACGGGGTTACTTTTGGGATGTCTTACAGAAGAATATATTGTCTGAATACCAGCACCTTGCAATTTAGTTCTCCAAATGGATGACGTAAATTGCGTCCCATGATCTGCTAGAACTCTTTAATTGGATACAACTTCACATATTTCGAAAATGCATCAAACACTACAAAAATGTACTCTACACCACAACAAGATCTCGGCAATGGACCATAGAAGTCGACTGTAATTAGGTCCCCAGGTTCTTTGGAGTAAGCAAGATTATATATATGCTATTTGAACATTGAGATTTTTAACTCTTTGGCAAAGATCATACGAAAAAACAAAAAATTTTACATTTTGATTTAACGATTTCCAATAATAAAACTGACGTAAGTACATGATTGTTTTGTAAACACCTGGGTGGCCTAACTTGGAGTGCACAATATCCATAAGTTGTTTTGTGAGGCATCCTGGTATAACCACTTGCCAAAGATCTACGTTTTTAATTTTGAGAAATAATACATTTTCATGAACAATATAAAAATCAAAAGATTTGTCTTGTTCTATTTTTAGAAGTATTTTCTTTATCTCAAAATCTTGTTTTTGCAATACTTCTAGATTCTTTAGAGAGTTAGCTAAATCTTCTCCCGAATCAATAATATTGCAAGTAAGTTTGGATTCACAAGATTCTACCTGTAAAACATCTATGGATAGATGATTTTCAGATTGTAATAATTCAAATTTTCCTTCTGGATTTCTGCTGAAGAAATATGCAACAATTTTATCTCTTTCGGTGCAATAAGACACTTTAAAATCATACTGTTGGAGTATTATATTCGAACGTATCAGCCTAGAGTTCAGATACATATTCGTATTCATAAAAGCGTGAGCCTTATGATCAGTAATGATATCAAAATTAGTACCTATTAGATATGTACGAAGCTTTATAACTGAATATACAATCGCTAAAAGCTCTTTTTCAGTCGTCGTATAATTCAGTTCCGCAGCATTCAGACATCGACTGACAAGGGATATAACATGATGGTTACCATCGCAATCGCATTGATAAAAACGCCACTTATGCCCAGGTTAGAAGCGTCTGTCTGTAACTTGTACCTCGAACCAGGAATTATATGACTGAGCTTGATACATTTTGAAAAAGCCTGTTTCATATCTTCAAAAGCCCTGTAATGAGAACCTGTCCAAATCCATGGATTTTTTGCTTTCAATAAATCCCTAAATGGCTCTAAAAGATTTGCATGACGTGCTGTAAATTGCCTATAATACGTACACACGCCAATAAATTGCTGGAGTTATAATCTATTGTCAGGTTTTACAAAATTTTTATTAAATTCCAGCCTATTGGGAATCGGCTTAACTCCATCAATTAACAATTCGTACCCTAAAAAATTAATTTTTATCGGACAGAAATAAGACTTTTCTAATTTTAATGTGAAATTATTTTCCTGTAAGATGTCAAATACTGAATGAAGGATATTAAAGTGATCAAAAATTGAACCAGACGTTGTCACTAATAAATCATCAATATAAATGGTCAAAATTTTGTCAAATTGATTACCAAGTGCTGTATTCAAGGACCTAATGAATGCTGACCCTGCTGTCTCTAATCCAAATGGAACACGGCAGACATGATACATTTTAGAGTCATGCAGAAAGACTGTATATTTTCGAGAACTGGTATGCAATGGTATTTGCCAATATCCAGTTGGTCCAATTCGAGCGCTTTCGATTTTTGATGAAAATAATTTACGAAAATTAGACATAAATTCAATAAGGTTTTTCGCTCCTCATCGCTAAATCTCGTAAGTCGAGACGCTAACGACCGAACGCCGCCTAAGAAACTATCATCTACAGATAAGATTTCCTGACAACATTCTTGTAGAACATCAAGTTCTGAAATAAATTTAGCATCTTCATAATTACTTTAATCAAGATATTTTCCTCGTAAAAGGTTCCCATAAACAACCTCAACAGAAGACACTCCTGCATTTATACTATCAAAATAGCTATCTTTATCTACTTCAAGAAAATTTCTTTTACGCTAAATATCATCAGGTTTATAGACAGTTGAACACTCTCGAGGAAAAACATGTTATTAAATAACTTATCATTTACATTCATCAAATTTAAATTATCTACAGGTGGAGGAATTGAAGACAGATATTCCGTTTTCTGACCATCAACCCTCATTTTAGATGTGTTCGTATCATCCGTCGTATGAACATCATCTATAGAAAGCATATTTATGTTATGTTCATTAAAGATGGGTGTCGAATCTGTTAAAGAGACTTAACGATCACCCTCAAAATCGATAGAATTTTTGTCACACCTATTGTCATTCAATTTGACAATCTGTATATAGGTAATGTCATCGTCACCAATTGATGCCAAAAGTTTCTCAGACGGTACCCCCTCGAACGAGATTAGCGATTTTGGAACGGGGGCCCCTGCTACCATTACTGATATGTGTTCATAATCAATGACTTTATTTCCGGGAAAACAAATAATTTCCAAAAATCGCTGAATTAGGCAATCTAGGTACTACCAAAAAACAAGTTTGATATTTTTTATTACAAATTGAAATTTCATATAAAATTTGTTTTTTAGTAGTGGTCGGTTTTTTACCGATAGCTGTTGTTAAAACTACATTGGATACTGGGCATTCAACTAATTGACCATGTTTGGATAAATAATCATAAAACGATTCAGAAATAGCTGTTACTTG
>JAAAKG020140891.1:0-11993 GCA_010014905.2 Druon quercuslanigerum
CAATCAATTCTGCATAATTAATAAAATACATAATTGGAAAAACATTCCGGGCACAAAGTATAAATATCCGAGCGCGAGGTTAATATATTATCGAGCGCGAAGTGCGAGACCCAACATACACGCGTCATAGGCGCGCTCAAACTTGCGAGCTGCGCGCGTAGCGCCAGATGAGAATGTACCCGCGCAGCGGGCAGATTTTTTGGGAAAACAAAGGTGAAGAAGCCCAATTCTGAAGTTTTCATTTGTAGTTTTGAACCTTTTAATTTTACCAAAAAAATCTCCAAAGTTAAATTAAAGGAGACGGAGTTTCGAGTAATTAAAAAAAAATGCAATGATCTAGGGCCAATAGGGCATAATTTATAGCCTCACATAGTTGAACGATTTTGACCTATTTTTCAGAGCAAGTGACTCATCTTCAGTTTTTTTCAAAATACTTCACTTCTCCGTGAAGCTGCATAAGTGGTGCAAGAGAAAAAGTTGCAGGACAGAAAATTCTGCGTGAACCTGAAAACAAGTATAATCTTCTAATCTTCATAGATCAAGAGTTATGACTCTTTAAAAAAACATAATTTTTTTGCTATTGTGAGCTATTTATAGCTATACATTTTTTTCAACTGCTCCTTTCGTACGTATGCTAAAAAAAAAGTAAATAAAATAAATTACAGGGACTAAATTCTGCGTAAAATAAAAAAAAGGTTTTTTGCTCATATAGGTCTCGAGATATAACCATGAAACTTTGACCCTTTCCATTCAGAAAGTTCTGGGTGGAAGCTTCTAATGTATCCCCTAAGGGTTTAAATTTTTCTTGCACCTTTTTCCCTATCCTTTTATACACCTTCCACACACTTACTTGGTGGTGGGAGGTGACCTACAGTTTAAGGTGTGTTCCAAACCACCAAGAGCAACAGCCTTAAGTACTTAAAGAACCTTTTTCTCTAGAAGTACCGGGTTCCCACGACTCTCCGGAGCTGAACAACTCCCTTGATAGGCTAGTTTTCACCCACATGGGCCATCGAGGCTCTTCCAGAGTGCCAGGCGGGAATCGAACCCGCAAGCCGACAGAGTCGGTCCAAAGCCTACGCTTTTGTCCCCACGACCATCGCCCCACTTGTCAGAAGGTTCTGTATGTACTAGAAAATGTACTGAGACTGTATTCCAGCATTTTGGTATCATGCATGCATTTGTAGTTCATTACAAGTTCACTTTTTCTCTTTCTTTGGTGAAAAACAATCAAGTGTTCAAAAATTATTAAAATAATACGCTTGACTCTATCATACGTATGCATATTTAATGTTTTTAAGGTTGAAAGTCCCAGTAATCGTGACGATCCCAGCAATCGTAAAACTGGGTTAAATTTGAATGTATTATTAAAAATATATGTTAAAAGTAACATTTAATGATAAAATCCGCTTATTTTGTGCATTTTATAAAAGCCCATAGAAATGCCATTTATTCAAATTAAATAAAAAGCAGGAAAATTGGCATCAAGATTGCTGAACTAAGGTCACGATTATTGAGACGTTTACCTTACTTTGTGAAAATTACTTCCAAAATATATCTGTCGAAATAAATTAAAAAAGATACCCGTAAACTCGTTTATTGAGGAAACTACTTTAAAAAAGCAACTTATACTCTACCTCTAAGGTGGTCTGGAAAAGAGTTCATTTTACAAAATAATCTTTTAATTTTTGGCATTCTTAACATAAAATAAAGAACGTTATAAAACTGATCCATTTAATAGCATATTTTATAAATAATAAATAAAAAATGTACACACAATTGATAAAGTGAAGCGTATTATTTAAACAATTGTTAAACAGTCGTTTGTTTTTTAACAAAAAATGGAGGAAAAATAAACTTGTAATGAACTACAAATGCATGCATTGCACCAAAATCCTGAAATATTGTCTCAGTACATATTCCAGTACATACAGAGCCTTCTGAATGGAAAGGGTCAAAGTATTATGGTCATAACTCATGGCCTATATAAGCAAAAAAAGATTATTTTTGTTATTCTACGCAGAATTTATCCCTCTATATTTTATTACCTTGAGGTTTTTTTTACGGTACGAATCGAGCAGTTTTGAAAAGCTTTTATGGCTATAAATAGTTCAAATTAGCAAAATAATACGTTTTTTTAAAGAGTCAACTCTTGATCTATAAAGACTGGAAGATTACATTTGCCTTCAAATTTACGCAGCATTGTCTGCCCTGCAACTTTTTCTGTTGTGCGACTTATATAGCTTCACGGAGAAGTGAAGTATTTTGCCAAAATTGAACACGAGTAATTTGTCCTGGAAAATAGGTCAAAAGCGGTTAATTTTTTTGTCGCTATAAATTATGTCCTAATGGCGCTAGATCATTGCATTTTTTTAGAATTACTAGAAATTGCGTTTACTTCAATTTAACTGTTTTAACAAAAAAGCGCATTACGTAGTTAATACGGTGTAAAAGTACCAGATGCCTAGACTAAAAGTACGGCGTGTCTCCAATAATGAAAATTGCTTAACACTATTGAATCTTTAAAAGAACATACGAAAATAAGTAATTAAATTTTTTGTTTAAATTAACAAACAGGGATTTTGCCAACTCGGAAATGTGTCTTATTGAGTTAAACTAACTGTTTTTGCTGTTAAAATAGCTGCTACCAAAATAGAATTGGAACAGCAGCTTCCTATTGACGAACTCCCCTTGGAAGATGCGGAAAACAAAAACTTGATCGAAGCTGATGGAATAGATGCTAGGGATAATGAACATCATGTACCGGATCCATTATAACAACATCTGGATATTAATAATGATGATGTGGATAGCGAAATCCCAGAAAAACTACAGCACCTTGAAAGGAATTTTGTTAATGCTTTACTAGAGTTCAAATATGTGCAGCTGTGGCAACCGTTAGAAGGTTAGGCCGCAGAAAGAGGCAAGCAAATGCGGTTTTTGTGCCATCAATGAATCGAGATCCATCATGGAAGATCAGGTTGGATATGCATGTCAGCAAAGTATGGTGCAAATTGGGTCGAATAACTCAATATAAAAAAGGAAATAGAACCAGAAAGCTGATAAACCATGTTACTAAAATCATCCACCCTCGGCACATAGAGATATTAACACCATCAATATTAAATGAGATTATGGACTCCTAATGGCAGAGACTTGATGTTCTTTCTGCCAGACTGCGTCGGTAAAAGAAAAGTAGTGCACGAAGGCAACAGAATCGAAACTTCTAGGCAGATGAAAGAAGGTCCTACCGTGAAGTAAGTGTAAAACAGAATAACTAGCAAGACACCGAAGTCCCTCAATTAAAAGATATGACTAACTACTGGTCGGGTGTTTGGGAAAAAATGAGCAGATGCAATTTTAAAACTGTGAGGTTCACTGGAGCCCTGAAATACAGCTGATAAACATCACTGCCTTAGATGTTTAAGCGGTCTCAAAAAGGGCATGTAACTGGAAAGCTCCAGATCCGGACATAGAGCACAACTTCTGGTACAAGTACCTGAAGAGTGTGCATCATGCGTTGGCAAGGTGTTTTCAGAACATGACTAACACCCAGATGTGATGCCAGGCTTTACGCTAAAAAGCTACGTTGTCTAAAAAACAGACGCTCAAAATCTGTCTGGATTTCGACCGATAGCCTGTCTTCCAACAATTTATAAATGTCTTACAGCTATCATTGCAGAGAAGGTATATACTCATTACGACTGGAATGACAGTCTTACAGAAGAACAAAAAGGATGTTGTAAAATTCTCGAGGCTGTAAACATCTAGTCACTATAGACGCTGTTGTCATGACTCAAGCTCGTAAGCACCGAAAGGAACTTACACATGGCAAACATTGAATGCAAGCAAGCTTTTCCTTCAGTGCAAGATCTGCCCACGCATTGATGACTTTCTAAGCCATGCGATGAGGCTCTGGGGTACAAGAATCAAGTATTTTGATCATGGACAACCAAGGATAACTAGATCAATACGCATTAAGATGGGTATATTTCAAGGAGACTCCTTCAGTGCACTGTTGTTCTGTCTAGCGTTGAACTCATTGAGCAAAACACTAAACAGCATGTAGCATGGGTTCAGAATTCATGATAATTAGGATGGTCATTAAGTGACCCATCTTCTGTACATGGATGGCCTGAAGCTGTACGCTAGTTTAATCCAGAAACTGCAGAAAGTGATCGATGTCACAGCAGTTTTCCAATGATATCCAAATGGAGTTCAGACTAGATAAATGCAGAACACTGCATTTAATTAGAGGGGAATTGGGGACCGAAAAGTTAGAAAACGGCTTCAAAAATAACATCGAGGCAAAGCTGCAGATGAATCATACAAATATTTGGGTATTCTTGAATCTGAGGGTATTCATAATACGATAGGTAAGACAAGCCTAATGATTGCCTTCACTACGAGGCCCAGATTGATTATGAAGAGTTTTCTCAACTCGGCAAAAAAAATCAGGGCAATCAACACATATGCTGTCCGTTCCTTCACGTACTCCCTTGGGCTCATCAAATGGTCTAAACCGACCTTGAAAAGTTCAACAGAATCGTCCGATACCCAATGCAACACCAAAATTCAGAGATTGAAAGGGTAATTCTACCACAACATATAGGGGGAAGGGGCGTTGTAGATATAAAAAAAACTATGTGAGTCACAAATTATACAGTTATGAGACTATTTTAACAGGAAACGAAATGTTACGCTTTACAACACCACGGAGGCAGTAGAAGTACAATGGAGTCAGAAGGATGTCCACGGCAAGTACCCCAAAACGTTAGATCAACAAGAAGTGGGTATTGAGGCATCCAATATGTGGTGTTCTGTATCCATAGACGAAAGAATTCGTCATTGCGATACACGACAAGGTTGTCAGCACCAGGAATTATCGCCGACACGTGTTACACTAAGACGTGGTTGACCGGTGCCGATTATGTGGAGATACAAGCGAATCCATAGAGCACACTATTGATAGCTGTCGCGTAATAGCTCAGACTGAATATACGCGCAGGCATAATAATGTAGCGGGAATACACGGCGACCCAATTTTAATCTATAATCGCAAACATCTTCTAAAATACTTTATCTACGAAGAAATGGTTCGGATCATTAAATCTGGTCCAATCTACCTGACATCTTGATACGAGAAAAAAAGGTGGAAGAGTCTACATTAGTATAGCGAGTTAAGGCAAGAAGTAAAGACCATATGGAGGAATGTGAATCATGCATCTATTCATCCCATTTTGATTACGGCTGCAGTCATTGTGCACGCAAGATGCACTAAACGCAAGACGCAGCAGCTCAGAAGGCGGTTTTATTTAATACCTGTCACATTGTATGAAACTTTCTTGACCATCCGGAAGCAAGTGACCTCCAACGCTCGCGGGCTTTCGTAATTGTATACCTACAGCATCATCGCAGGAGGTTTAAAGTATCGCATAAGATTAACTAATAACATCCTGCTCTCATCAGTATAACGGAGTTCTCCCGAGCAAAAGTTTTGAATGAAATATAATGTTTAATAAGAAAGCATCCAGAGTTGACTGTTGTTACCTCCAACGCTCACGGCCGCTGTATAAGTATAAATGCGGTAAAAGACGAACACCAAACTACAACATCCTCGTAATATTATACCTACAACATCATCGCAAGAGATTTTAAACATCCTATTATATTAACTTATAACATCCAGGTTTGCCCGAGTAAAAGTTTGCAAAAAATAATAATATCCAGTTCATTTTAAATGCTGTGTGTCAATATTTTCGTGTTTGGAGATTTGTCACACCATTGATAAGGGTTCTTCTCATAACTGGTTATTATGAGCGTTAGAGTTAAGTCAGTTTTTTGTTTCTCATGTAAAAATCGAGCTTTGTTCCTCTTCACCTAATGCCACTCCCCGCCAAGCGCTAAAATTCTTTAAAACGTCTACTTGTTATTTTTCTTCCTTTTGTTTATCTGTAAGAACGGAAATCATTGACTTAAATTAATTAAAAGTATCAAAGGAAGTTTCTTGCCGAAGAAAGTACGTAATGAGACACGAGAAAGCCTTATGTCTAGGCAGAGACGTTTAAGTATAGAATTAATGAAGTTTGGTTACCATAAAAAGAGATGGGTCTTCAAGCCACTTGAGTCGAGAAACGTGAAACTCGAGGTTCTCCAATTTCCCTCAGTTACACGAATCCGAGTCTTTCCGATATATATTACATCGCTCTCGAACCGAACATTGCATTAAGCTTGCGCGGAGGGTGTGTATCTTTCTATATGTATGGAAATTGTGAAATTTATTTCAAACCGACCTTGACCTCCTAGAAGGTCGTGAACCAACGTGACGAATACTAATGTAAGTTCGAGGATGAAAGACACAAAACTTCATTATCGTTAAGTGAGAATCAATTAACTCTCCTTTATTTGCTGATTACTCTCACATTAATTTATTAGATTGGTATTCGAATTGCAGGTATTAATTTTCCAGGAATTTATAACTCCAGAATGAGCATAAATTTCGAATTGAAATTGACTAACGAAATTGTTTTGAAGATAATTTTTTTCACCACAAGTGTTCTTAGAACTGGATGAGGGTTTTCAGAATAATTCAGCAATCTCTTAATGTTATTTGAATTAAATTACACTCAGAAAATTTATTTAATTTTATAGCGACTGCTCATTGCAATATGAAATCAAGATCAGTTATGTCCGTATATCTGTAGAAACAAGTTACGATTATTCCGCATACAAAATTATATTAGAGTTGCTTGGTAAATGAATTTATTTATATTTTTTGATAGTTTAATTGTTTTAATAACATAAGCAAGCATACCATTCTGTATCAGGTAATACAATATTGACAAATTCTGCAATAGTCAATATTTCCGAATATTCCATATAATGTTATTACTTATTGTGAAGCGGCCTGGGTTTGTATATTCTATCACTAAAATTACAAAATATCAAAATCGATAAAAAAGACTTAAATCCATATGTGTAGTAACTCTAATTTGATTTTTTAAACAAAATAATAGTAAATTGTTTTATTTTCTTTTTAATACGGACTCATCTACACTCGATTACACATATTGTATCGTTGTATGGTTGTTCCATTTTCATGATTTCATTTGAAATTAATTCTTCAATAATTTTTTGGGATCGACTCTATTTAAAATCAGGCAGGTTCTATACTTTCTATGTAGTAGGATCTCTCAGCCATGATAATATATATTTTTTATCAGAGAAGATTAGAATATACGTATTTTTTTAATTTAAAAAAAAATCCAATACGTTATGAGTATCGTGAATTTTTAAGTCTGTTAACAAAAAAAGTTTTTTTCTTAAAATTATATATTTTTTTATTTTATTACGTCAATTTCCTCCAAAAATCCCCACATAGATTTTTTTAATTTAGTTTTTTGGAGATATTTATCCAGTGAGTTCTACGCGGGCCAAACCATTTTTCTGAGCATGAGATTTTCGTCATTAAAAGTAAATTGTGTAATTAAAATTATGTAAATAAAGTAAATTATTTTTTGTGAAAAGAAACTCATGTGGCCATAATAACGTTTTAGCTAGCATCGAATATATCAGAATCAAATATTAGCAGAAATATAAAAACACACTATTATAATCAAACAATAAAAAAAAAATTTTCCTTCGAATTTTGAGATATTGAGAAGATTTTCAAACAAACTGTACCCTTTTTTCAATATTTTTCAAAACCTTTTGCTTATATAAGAAAGATATTCTATCAGCTTTATGCTTTATGCTTTGTTTAAACCGGAGAATGTTTTTTTCTAAAAATATAAGTTTCGAATTTTTCTCTACAACGATGCAATATATTACGAAAGAGCCATAAGTATTGTTTGTAGAACTTATCTAGATGTGCAAAAACTCAGCAGTATTCAAAAACAGAGGAATATCCGAATTGCATAAAAAAACTATAGAATTTTAAAGTAATTGTAGAACCTGTCTGATTTATGTAGGTAGCGTAATAAAATGGGCCTAAGTGTAGCGTGTGGGCAAACCGCCTCATCCGCAACTTTATTCATAATAAGGGATCGTTCAAGTATTACGCTCTAAATCTGAATCAGTGAAACGTCACTGATTGCTAGTGAGATTTCACTGATTCAAATAGTTTGAAATCGGTCACTGCAAAACAGTGAAAAGGTACTTATTCATTAAGTGAAATAAACACTTTTCAGAGTTAGCAGCACTGCACCATGTTAATTTAGAGTGGCTCCGTCGTTCGAATACAAATGTATTTGTGAAAAAGTGTATCGCTTAATTCCGTAAATAAGTTAGTGAAAAAGTTATTAAAATGACAACAAACGAGGATCTGAAAAACCTACTACTTTCAGTGCAAGCGGATGTAAGAAAAAAAGCAGATTTTGTGAACTTAATTAAGAACGACATGATTACTCCAAAAGATTCTCATAATAAAATTTTGAAGGATTTTGATACATTTAGAAAAAAAGTACATAGATCTCGAGAGAAAAAATATATTGCTGGAAAATAAGCTCAGTGCGTGTTAAAGAAATCTCGAATTCTTGTCAATAAACGAAAAAGCGCAAAATCTACTTTTATTTATTCTGAAGAATACTCTGAACGAAAATCATCACGAAAACATGACCGAAGATGAAATTGAAGCAGCTAAAAGGCTTGGAAAAGAAGAGAAGACAAGACCAATACTTATTACATTCATCAATCCTGGTCACACACAGGCTATCTTTAACAACTCAAGAAATTTTTCGGTTTATAAACATAGGATATTATAATGATTACCTAAAGAAATAAATAGCAAGATGGAAAGAGTTACACCAGGAACTACTTTTTTACAAAGAGACTTGAGAACAAAAAGGAAAAATTGCCTTCTTAAAGGAAGATACATATTAGTGGAAAATAATTTATACAATTTAGCAGGTATCTGGAAATATATACAATAAATTTACGCAGATGAGACTGCAACTGAACCGAACTATTATTCAGAGAGAGCAGAATACACCTTCTCAAAAACCTCAACTTCCAGTCGAAAAAGGAGCCGCACGCCAGGATTTAAAGTTAACCAGGATAAAATATCGAAGAAAAATGACAAAAATCTAAGACCCGGTACCACGTTATCTTCTTTTTTTAAATCTCCGCATTCAGCTGAAAAAACCGCCTCTGGAGAAACCATAACACAAAAGGGGACAGAAGAGCACCGACTTATTAGACAATTAATTACGAAGATATAATCTGTTCAACTGAAATGTGGCTTACTCCGCCGCCCAGCATAAACATAAAAAATAAAAACTATAATCCTAAAATATTCTTTAGTGTAGCGATCAAGACATCTACCAAAGGGAGAGAAAAAGCAGGTCTACTGATTTTCATCAACAGACTTTTATACAAAACGGAACAGCTTTATTCAACCAACAGTTTATTATAACCCAAGTCTTAATGTATCCGAATTTTTAGCGAAAATAGAAAAATATACAAGTTCCATTCTTTCACAATATTCAGACCGTGTTATCGTCATAGGGGGCGAGTTTAATGCCAGTGTAACACATTGCTGGAATGTATGGAAAACAATGGTTTTATTGTAATTAACGGAAGAACTCAGAGGGATTATTCAGGACAATTTACATTAATGAATTACAATGGTAAATCCATTATTTATTTGGCGTCGACTAACACTTATGGGTCATATATAATAAAATAATTTAAAATGATGATTACTCCTACAAGATCCGACCATTTTCCAATAGCAATTTTGTTAGATACTCCCACAATTTATACCTATATATAATTAAAATATTTGTCATAAGGACAACCGCAGGATTTCGCCAGGATCGGGTGCTAATCTGAAAATTTGCACCCGATCCCAGTGAAATCGCGGTAAAATTTTAGCCATAACCACATCTCACTACTGTGAGATAGGTGGTTACAGTCTGTAACGGAATCAATACAGCGATCTGGCAAAAGTCTCGTGCACCCTGATTGAGCTGATTGAGGACACGGAGCGACCCAAGGACGACCGCCTTCTGCATTTTCCCCGCAAGAGTTTTAGCATATTGATTACACGCAGGGATGCTTTTTAGGTTATAAACTAGCGAAAGCTTGGCACCTCCAAGAGCGCCGATGATAAGGACGATTAATTTAACAGAATATTCTAGGTACAATCGTCGCAACTCCATTACAAGACCTCTATACCTCTCTTTCTTTTAATTCTCCTTGACTATGATGTTTTTGTCAGCTGGTGCCGAAAATTCGATAACAAACATGGTTCGCTTCTCGCAGTCAAGGAGAACTATGTCAGGCCTCGAGTGTGCAACAGAAACAATTTTCGAGAATATAAAGTTCCAGTACATGCGGCACTTCTCATTCTCGATAATTGACTCTATTTCCCTAGGAGCGTTTATCGGAGCGATATCTAGGTTAATGCCGAAAGAGTGACAGAGATGGTAAAAAGCACTCTTAGTACCGCATTGTGCCTTTGGATGTAGGTCGTTCCCGCATGAGTTGCACAACTAGATAGTATGTGTCCTAAATGCTCGGGATGTGCATGGCACGCCCTGCAGCTATCATCGGGAATGTCTTGGCTCAAAATGTAGTGACGGTATGCTAAGGTGGAAATGACACCATCTTGACGTGCCAAAATGAAACCCTCCATGCCCTACTTCAATCCGGGTGATCTAAGGAAAGAGAAAGTTAGCTCACACGACATTGACTGATCCTCCACATTTATGTGGAGAATGCCGTGCATTCTCTTATCCAGGAGCTTTTCCCGGAAAAGATCTGATGCATTCTGCTCATCCCTAAAACTGAAGTTAAGTCCGAGTGCTTCAGCAGCCTCGTCCGCTACTTTGTACAGGAACGCTCCTTTGCCCAATTCTTCGTGCTTCCTGATCATTTTAAGAACAGGGTCTCTTCCATTTACGATTCTATGTGCTGTCCTAAAAATAATCCTGTTGTGAAGACATTCAAGATTCAATATTCCGCGGCCACCTTGACGGCGTGAGATGTAGAGTCGCGGAACATAAGACTTAAGATGCATACTATTGTTTATGTGCATAACCTATCGTGTCCCGATATCAAGGGATCTGAGCTCGTTCTTCGTCCATCGAACCACTTCAAATGAATAGAGTACTACCGGGACAGCAAGCATGTTCGTTGCAGATACTTTGTTCCTCGCCGACAGTTCGGAAGACCGAATCTGCCGGATGAGCCACTTATATCTGCTTCGGAGAGTATCCTTTATAGATGTCACATCCTGAACTCGGCTCTGTGGCACGCCCAGGTATGTATAAGTTTCTCCAGGGGAAAGGTGTCGTATAGCGCTTCTGTCGAGGAGCTCAGGGTCTTCAGAGATGCTATTAAGTCACACAGGTCCGATTGCCACACAGGTCCGATTGCCCGAACAATCCTATTATTTAGGATAGCTGTAAACATCTTATACAGTGTGTTTAGACAAGTGATTGGCCTGTAATTCTTTGGGTCAGCTAAGTTGCCCATTTTCGGCAGGAGTACTGTGCACTGTTCCACCAACCACTCCGGGATTCACACTTCCGACTTCACATATGAAGTGAAAATACAGGCCAGATGCTGATGGGTTGAAGGAAACTTCTTCCACCACATGGTCTTGATACCATCTGGTCCTGGAGCGGAATATTTTTTCATACCTCTCAATACTTATTTCACCTCCTCGGTAGTGATGGTTGGGCATCCTTCCTCAGGTGTGGTTATGAGGGTATCACACAGCTTCTTGAAGCTATTGAGGTTCTCTGAGTCTTTTTTCAGTCTATGTTGAACTTCGTAGACTTCTCTCCAAAATATTTCGACCTCCTCTGGTTTGAGCGTGTGGTCGACAGCAACTGGAGGGCCTTGGAAGAGTCGAGATGGGTCAGAGAGAAACTGTTGGTTTTCTCTGACCCACCATTCTCTCCGCTCTAAACTTCTCTTAGCGTCAGATAGTATCCGTATCCTCTCAACAATATGCTGCCTGATGGTCAGCAGCTTTGACTTGTTAA
>JAAAKG020140892.1:0-11993 GCA_010014905.2 Druon quercuslanigerum
CGTTAAAATGGTTTTCGGCCAATTAATCATTCGGTAAATTAGTTTTCCTTAAAATAAATTTCGGTATCCTAACATTCTCTATTTTAATTTTCAGTCACTTGAACCATCGGAAAAATGACCGGCTGTCAAAACGCACGATATGAAAAAAAGTCAAGAGAAGAAAAACATTGCTTTTTGATAGCCCTTCAAGATTATCATAACAACTGCTTGTATTTTCTTGAAAAATCGAAAATTCAAATTTTGATTGAACAAAAAATAATGCAAAAACAATAACTTAATTTTTTGGTAAAACAATTTCGGATACAAAGATGAATGAACAACCTTTGCTTTATTCGTGAAAATAACGTTGAAAATAAAAAAAAATAAAAAATTGTGGAAAAACGACAGAAGTTACGAAAAAAATGATTTAACAAAAAAATTTTCCCAAAAAGAGCTACTAATATATAATTATTTATTAAAATCTCATCATTTATGATTGAGAAAGTATTTGAATGGCCAAACGACGCACTATTTTGTAAACGTTAATGGGCCCATTTGGATGAAATTTGATGGAGATTGAAGCTTGATAGTTGCAGAATTCAGGAATAATAAGCATTAGTGTTGGATATAATTTTCATGTTTGGAAAATTTTGTGAAAACTGGAAAGTTTAATGGCAACGCTTAGTTTAACGTTCAAAATTTTTTTAACTGTTGATTTCTACATACTATAGTAAAAAAAATTAAATATTTTAACATATACACTAATGAAAAATCATAAAATTATGAATAATCAAATTTTCCCGGTTGGAAAATTCAATGAAAACACTGAGAGTCACAATAATCCGGGAGCTGTATGGGAATTGAGCATACATTGAGATTTTCCCTTTACAACATTGTGGTACTTTATGTTTTTTGATGCGCTGAGTATTGCCATAAAAGTTTTCAGTTTTCACCAATTTTCCCATAGAGGAAAATAAACAACCAATAAACTTTACTCTCCATCAAATTTCATCCAAATCGACTCATTATAAATTGAAATATTTTATTGTTGCAAAAAAAATCACATTTATCAAATAGTGCGACGAAAACTAAGAAAAAAAGTCTCAAAAAAAATTATGGCATTCGAAAAATCCTAAAAAAATTTCTTTCAACCATTTTCCAATAGGATTCGTAATTTTGTTTTTATTTATCGTGACTAATATGCAAAAAATCGACAATTCCGATATTAAGCTATAAATATTAATATGAAAACGAACATCCAATTTTTAGCACAACAACGCGAGTTGGAGAAAAATTTCTGAAAAAAGGATTGCAGTTTGTTTATTTATTTTAAGGTGGTTTAGAAAGAATGCTAAAAAATTTCTTGAATTTTCCACAACGTTCTGTAGAGAAAATTCCGCAAAACATCTTTGTGGAATATTAACCAAAAAGTGGTGAATTTGCCCCAAGATTTGATGGGAAAAATTCCCTATGATAATACTATAAAACAATAATATTACGTCTTTTTGTAGATTTTCATCATTATTTTTAAAAAAGGTTATTTTTCATACAAAATTATCAACTTAATAATTATTTATTGAAAATATTTCAGATAAAATTAATAAATCTTTTCTCCAACAAAATTTTAAACATAATTATTCAAAATATTGTGTTATTTTATCAATTATTCTAGGGCAAAATATCTTCCTGAAAATACAGTAACAATTCAAGAATTTTCAGAAAATTGATCCAATCTACGTGGAAAATCAAACATTAGTTTGAATTTAGTTTCCTAAATTGTAGGAAATATTCCAAAACTTTCGTACAAATTACTCTAAGTTTAGGGAAATTTCCCCACAAATTGTAGGTGTTATCTACTTTCCTAAATTTTAGGGAATTTCCCCCAATTTTTTAGTGAATTTTAAGAACTTTTAGGAAAATTTCCCGAACTCTTGGGGAAAATGATTTGCCCCAACGAAACTGTGGATTTTTTCGCCACTAAAAAGTTGTGAACCCGAAATTTTTTTCAGTGCTTTGAGTAACTTAATCTTTACCTATAATTGATTAAGTAGAAAATTCCGAATATAAGGACGTATGTAAATACTGCGATCTAAAAGATTACATTTTGATAAGGTTTCATTCAAGCGAGGCAACTATTTAATAGAACCTAATTTGAAAATCAAACTATTTTTCGTTAAAAGTTTATTTTTCTTGGTTAAATAGTCTACTATTAAATTTTTCCTGAAGAATTCCTCTTTTATATTTACGCATTTTACTATTTGATTCAAAATTAAATTATTTTATTAAAAATTCAACAATTTTGTTTGAAAATCATACTTCTTGGTTGAAAATTTAACTGTTTTGTTTAAAGTTCGCCTTTTCGGGTTAATAATTTAAAAATTTGTTTCTTTCTTGACTGAAAAAATTTTTTTATTGAAAATTTAGCTATGTGGTTGAAGATTCACCTTTTTGGTTTGTAAATGTATCTCTTTATACAGAAATTTATTATTTTTTGTTAAAAATGCAACTTTGTGGTTAAAAAATAAACTTCTTTAGTTAAAAATTAAATTTTGCGGTTAAATTTCACATTTTCGGGTTGAAAATTATATTTTTTTGTATAATAGCAAATTCTTATTTTTTTGCACAAGGAATAAGCAATTTGGCAGAGTTTTACTTTTTTTTAAATGTATGCACTTTATTTTAAATTCCTAATTTTTTGTGTAAAGCCAACTTTATTATTAAAAATGCTATTGTTTGGTTGAAAATTTGTCTCTGTTGGTTAAAAATAACTGTTAATTAATTTCAAATTAAAATATTTTTTCTTGAAACATCAACTACTATTACATTTTTCGTTGAAAATTCATCTTTTTCGATTAAAAATTCAACTTCTTGGTTGAAAGTTAAACTATTTTTTTTAAAGTTTATTTTCTTAGTCGAAGATTCACTCATTTTAGTTGGAAATTCTTTTTTTTTTTTGTTCAAAATTATTTTTTTGAACTGGTTAAAAACTCTTCAATTATATATGAAATTAAACTATATTTGGTACAAAACTAAACTGTTCTGTAAAAAAATTCATTTTTTATTGAAAATTAAATCTTCTCAATAAAAATTAAGCTACTCTTTTTTTAGTTTAAAACTTTAACTATTTAGTTAAAGAATATTAGTGACGCGAAAATTGTAAACTGTAAATATTAATAAAATAAAATTTGGATTAAAATCACATAAACTGTTTGAAATATTTTTTATTGAAAATAAGTATTTCTACGTTAAAAATACAACTTTCTTAGAGAGAATTCGTCTCTTTGGTTTAAAAATTTAAGTCTGGCGAAAAATTCGTTATATTATTATTAAAAATGTAATTATTTAATTATTCGATTTTTTAATGAAAATTGATAATTTCCAGAAAAAATCCAACTATTTGGTTAAAAATGTATGTATTTTCTTCAAAAAATTGTATTTTTGGTTACAAACATTTAATCCTTTTAGTTTAAAAGTTAACTATTTGGTAGAAAATGTATGTATTTTATTAACAATTTTTTTTTTGAAAAATAATTTTTTTATTAAAAATGCAACTATGTGGTTGAAAATTAATCTGTTTTAGCTGGGAATTCAAATATTTTGTTTAAATATGAACTATTATATTTTTTGTTGAAAATAAGTATTTCTACGTTAAAAATACAACTATAACTTTCTTAGAGAGAATTCGTCTCTTTGGTTAAAAAATTAAAGTCTCGTGAAAAATTCGTTATATCGTTAATAAAAATTTAATTATTTAATTATTCGATTTTTTAATGAAAATTGATAATTTCCAGAAAAAATCCAACTATTTGATTAAAGATGTATGTATTTTCTTTAAAAAATTGTATTTTTGGTTACAAACATTTAATCCTTTTAGTTTAAAAGTTAACTATTTGGTAGAAAATGTATGTATTTTATTAACAATTTTTTTTTTGAAAAATAATTTTTTTATTAAAAATGCAACTATGTGGTTGAAAATTAATCTGTTTTAGCTGGGAATTCAAATATTTTGTTTAAATATGAACTATTATATTTTTTGTTGAAAATAAGTATTTCTACGTTAAAAATACAACTTTCTTAGAGAGAATTCGTCTCTTTGGTTAAAAAATGTAAGTCTGGTGAAAAATTCGTTCTATTGTTATTAAAAATTTAATTACTTAATTATTCGATTTTTTTTATGAAAATTGATAATTTCCAGTAGAAAATTCAACTATTTCGTTAGAAATTTATGTCTTTTATTTAAAAGATTGTATTTTTTGTTAGAAAAATTTAATCCTCTTAGTTCAAAAGTTACCTATTTGGTAGAAAATATATGTATTTTATTAACAATTTTTTTTTTGTTCTAAAAAATAATTTTTTTAAATAAAAATGCAACTGTATGGTTGAAAATTAATCTGTTATATTCAACTGTCTCTTTTAAATTAAAATGTTTTTTGTTTAAATATTAATTATTAACTTTTTTGATGAACATTAGTACTTTCAGGACGAAAAATGAAACTGCTTTTTACAGACTTCTAGAAAATTAAAAATATTGTTTGAAAATTCCACTATTTTTTGAAAAATTTATTATATTTGTTGAGAATTTATCTTTTTGTTATAAAATGTAACTTTTTAGTTGAAAATTCAGCTGGTATAACAAAATTAATATTAATCTTCTGCAGGGAAGGTTATAGAACAAGGAGAGGGGGCGTGACGGTATTATTAACAATCACTGATTGGCGGTAATTGGAAAGCCGGAGGGGTTATGATAAAATGTATATCAATAATTATCAGGAGAGGTCATCAAAAAGGGGGAGAGGGTGTAACACAATTATTAGGAATCACCGATTTGGGATAATTGGAAAGGCGGAGGGGGTGTGATAAAATTAAAATTAATCTTCTACAGGGTAGGTATTAAAAAAGGGGGAGGGGTTGAACCAGTATTATTATAAAACACCAGTTGATGGTGACTGGAAATCCGGAGGGGGTGTAATAAAATTTATATTAATAATTGTCAGATGAGATAATAGAAAAAGGGGAGGGGGCGTGCCATCATTAGTATCGATTACCGTTTAGGGGTATTTGGAAAGCTGAAGGGGGTGTAATAAAATTAATATTAATCTTCTATAGGGGATGTACTTAAAAAGGGGGAGGGGGTATACCATAATTATTGCCAATAACCGATTGGCGTTAATTAAAAAGGCACTAAGCAGAGGGGGTGTGATGAAATTATTATCAATTTTCTGCAGTGAAGGTATTAAAAAAGGGGGAGGGGGTGTACCAGTATTATTATAAAACACCGATTGGTGGTAACTGGAAATCCGGAGGGGTGTAATAAAATTTATATCAATAATTGTCATATGAGGTAATAGAAAAAGGGGAGGGGCGTGCCATCATTAGTATCGATTACAGTTTAAGGATATTTGGAAAGCTGGAAAAGATGTAATAAAATTAATAATTATCTTCTGCAGGGGATCTCCTTCAAAAGGGGGAGGGGTTGTTTCATAATTATTACCAATAACCGATTGGAGGTAATTGAGAAGGCACTAAGCGGAGGGGGTGTGATAAAGTTTAAATCAATATTTTACAGGGAAGGTATTAAAAAAGGGGGAGGGGGGTACCAGTATTATTATAAAACACTGATTGGTGGTAACTGGAAATCCAGAGGGGGTGTATTAAAATTTATATTAATAATTGTCAGATGAGGTAATAGAAAAAGGGGAGGGGGCATGCCATCATTAGTATCTATACCATTTGGTGGTATTTGGAAAGCTGGAGGGGGCGTAAAAAATTAATAATAATCTCCTGTAGGGGATACTTCAAAAGGGGGAGGGGGTGTTTCATAATTGTTACCAATAACCGATTAGCGATAATTAAAAAGGCACTAAGCGGAGGGGGTGTGATGATATTATTATCAATTTTCAGCAGGGGAGCGAACCGAAGAAGGGGAGGGGCTATGACAAAATTATCATCAACCCCTTGAGGGAATTTGAATTTCAAAATTATAATTAAATTGCTTCCTCGTGAGGTTTGATATTATTAAATATTTTTAAGTACTAACATATCTCTGGCATAGCATGAAAATGCTTGAAAATCTACGATCTCGACATCTGGAAAAGCATTTGATGGCTCGAAGGGCAAAACTTTCGTGGTGAGATGGGTTCAGAGTCAGACAGGCGAATTAGGTATTTACATTTGCAGAACTACGTACATTAACCCTAAGCATCAAAGTCGCACTTCACTTTAAGCGTAAAGTGATATTTTATTTTTCGAAGCTAATTTCATGTTTTAATTTATTTAAAAAAATATTTTTTTTAATAATTTCCCTAAATTTATAAAATTTTAGTAAGATTTTTTTTGAGATTCAAGATTTTTTTAGAAAGTATTATATTTTCGGGGAGGGGGCAGAAAATTTTAGAGAAACACGTCACATATTTTTATGAACGATCCTTATTAAAATTAAGAATTGGAAAATAACCTTTTTATTATTATTAAGCCTCGTTGTAAAAGTTTTTGAGGAAAATGCAATTGTTTGTTTACAATGTGCAATAGAACATTTCGGTATCTGTTGATTAACAAATTATTCTTTCGTAAAAAATTTTTGAAAAATTGATGAAAGTTTGAGAGAATGGTGAAAAATAAATGCAACTAACAGTAACAATTTCAAAATCGTGCTATTTTTTATTGTTGCTAATTTATATTAATTTTTAATTTAAAAAATGCAGCTTTGCCCCGTTTTACACACAGTATTTGGATTTTTTTTAAATAGTGGAAATTCTGAAGCTTAAGATTCAGAAACCATTGAAACTTTTTTGTGCTCGATCTTTGGCTTAAGACAAATATTTTTTGAGAAATATTGACAATTAAATTTTTAAAGAAATTTGGATTGCATTTTTTTACTTTTTGTCGCAAATCAAAAATATAACAAATAAAATAAAAAAATTGATAATTTCAGCATTTTGAATTTTGATCCCAAGGAAAAATACGAAGAGAGACTCGCAACGAGCTGGAATTATTGCATCTGCTCTTAAAGAACATAAATAATTTTGATATTATTTATAACGAAAAATTCGCAAAGTTTACATTTACTATTTTTATAAACATTTTGATAAATAAATTCATAATAAATAAGTTTTTCTCATAAGTAAATTTATTTTTCTGACCAAAAGTGGGGAAAGGATTTTATATACTTTGAGCTTCATAAAACATAAATAATATAACTAACTAAAAACACTTTATTTAAACAAATGACCAAATTTGGTGTTATAAACCTTTTTTTAAATAAAAACTATATAAAACAAAAAAAAACTAACACTGATTCAAAAATAGAATATGAGACACTAAATGTACTAAAAAATCTTATTCTGTAGAAATTAAAATTTTTTAAGCTAAAAATTCAGTCTTCTGGTTAAAAGTTAATCTGTTTAGATTGAAAATTCCATTTTTTGTTTCAAATTCCAATTTTCTGTTTTCTAATTACACTGTTTTTAGAAAATTAGTATTTCCAGCTTGAAAATTCAACAATTTTATCAACAATTAATCTTTTTTATTTGAAGATTCAGAAATGTTGTTAAAATCCTGTATATGCTGGTTAAATTTAACAATTTTATTTTTATTAAAAATGTCTTTTTTGAAACATCCACTATTACATTTTTTATCGAAAATTAATATTTCTAGACTGAAAATTTTAAAAAAAATTATAAAGGCTCATAATATTTGTTAAAATTCGTTTTCTTTCTGTGTCGAAATTGATTTTTTTAACTGCAAATGAAACTATTTTGCTAAAAGTTAACCCTTTAGTTGTAAATTAACTATTTTATTTATAACTTATAATTTCGGGTGAAATAATTAAACTATTTTTCAGAAAATTCTTTTTTTTTATTGAAAATTAATTCTCTTCATTAAAATTTGGACTAACAATATTCAGCTATTTAGCAAAAAATGTATGTATTTTGATCAGGATTCATTTTTTTTTTACAAAAAAATTCATCTTTTGGGTTCGAAATTCAACTGCTTGGTTAAAAGTTATTTATAATTTTTTTTTAATAAATCAAAAAGCTTAAACAAATTACAGATTTTTGAAGATTTAAAAAAAATTTTGAAGCTTTTTTTTACAGACTCTGAAAAATTTAAAGATAATAATAAACTGCTCTTTAGATTTTTGGGAATAATTAAGGGTTTTTTTGTTTGTTGAAAAATTAATTTTCAGCGATTTATTAAAAATATTTCAGAACAATAAAGAAGATTTCCAAAAATAGGTGAAATCGAGTTCGGAAGATTTCAAGACAATTTTAGAAATAATTATGGCCTGTTTAAAAGATATTTAGGAATTTTTAAATGAATGAAACCAACCGTTCTTTATTTTTGATTAAAATATTTTTTATTGAAATATAAACTATAATATTTTTCTAGTAAATATTCATAACTTTAGTTAAAATGTTCCTTTCTTTTTGTTTTGAAAATGAATTTTTTTTCTTTCTTAAAAATTAACTATTACATTTTTTCGAAAATTCATCTTTGCAGTTAAAAGTTCCCAACTATCTGGCTTAATAGGTATTTCTTTTAAATAAAAAAAAAAAAAGATTTGTCCTTTCTAGACTGAAAATTCAACTTCTTGATTAAAAGTTGAAATACTTTCTTTTAACAAATTTTTTATAAAGGCTCATAATATTTGTTCAAATTCGCTTCCTTTCTGGGCCGAAATTGATTTATTAACTGTCAATAAAACTATTTTGCTAAAATTTAACTCTTTAGTTGTAAATTAAAATTAAAACGGTAAATTAAAATTAAAATTGTAAATTAAATTTCGGGTGAAATAATTAAACTATTTTTCAGAAGATTCATTTTTTTATTGAAAATTAATTCTCTTCATTAAAATTTGGACTAATAACATTCTGCTATTTAGCAAAAAGTGTATGTATTTTGATAAGGATTCATTATTTTGGCAAAAAAAATTAATCTTTTGGGTTGAAAATTTAAATATTTGGTTCGTAATTCAACTGCTTGGTTAAAAGCTATTTATAATTTGAAAAAAAAATCAAAAAGCTTCAAACAAATTACAGATTTTTAAAGATTCAAAAAAAAAATGTTGAAGCTTTTTTTTACAGACTGTTTGGTTAAAAGTTCCCGAATATTTGGTTTGATAACTATTTCTTTTGAAGAAAAAAAAAGAAAAGATTTGTCCTTAATTATATGAAATGTAAAAAAAAAATACGATTCAAACTCTTATTACTGAGATTTCGCTCAATAAATAATCCGTTATGTGGAGCGATTCTTAAATCAAGTAGTAGAACTCCACGAATGGTCGGACACAAAAGGCCATTATCGTGCAGCGAGTTTGTACAAAACTAGGAGCAACGGCATGCACGTGCTACCTTCTTCTTTTCTCATCCCCACATCATTTTTCTTTCAGTATAACTGTCTATTAAAAATACGAACTTTTGATAAAAGTTACGTACACTTTCTGGATCAAAACTCTTAACAAATAATTTTAATTTTAAACAAAAAATACAATACAAAATACAATATCAAAACCCTAATATTCAACAATAATTCTAATTCTGATCAAATATTGTTTTACCTTCGATTATTGCAGTAAATTATCGCGAAATTCGTACTAATGGAAATAATGAAACTTTAATGATGCTTGCTGTATCGGCAAATCCAATCAATTTCGATAGCTGCAAGTATTTGCATAATTATAATGAAGCCAATGATGGGTAAGTTACTTTTTAAAAGGAACGTTATCTTCACCCTTTAAAAATCCCAAAAAAGTAACTAGTTACAATTATAGTAATCGTTTTGAAAATTCAAATTAGCTTGGTTGTTTTTGGGAAAAATTAAATGTTTTTACGATACAAAAAAGCAACTATCGTTACTTTTCTAGTTAATTTTATATTTTAGAAAAATATAACAGAAATAAATACTAAGGAAAGTAATAAACGCTTATGTATATCTTCACACATTCTTTTAAGTCATTTGCAGTTAATTTTTCCAAAAATCTCTTTTTAGTCATTTTTTTAATAATAAAGTCACTAGAGTTACTTTTTAAATAAAACAATCCGAATTTATTTCAAATTTTCTTGCAATCAATTACATTTTTTTTAAGTCGCATTGAAGACTTTTTAATTCACCTTTGATTCTTATATATTTAATCAGATTCTTATTCACTTATTCTATTTACTTCCATTTATATAAATTTCAATTTTAATTCCCTTTAAATCGTCTAAAGACACGTCAATTTTATTGAAAACAACAAGAAATTTTTTTAATTAATTTTAATTAATCAGCGAAAAAAAATAACAAGGCATTTAAAAAAAAAACAAATATTTTTGATCTGCTGAAAAGAATACAGCACGTGAAAAGTTTTTTAAAAAATTCTAGATTTTCTAAAATTTTGTACCTCGACTTTAACTTTTAGCATGACCTAGGAAAATTGTTACAAAAATCTGAAAATTATGCGACATACAACCTGAAATTTTATCATTAATTTAAGCCAAAAAAACTTAAAAAATCTTCATCGGTTCCCGAGATCCGATTAAAAATGTTGAATCGTATCTGAGTTGAACTGTTTTGTTGAAAATTCGTCTTTCTAGATAGAAAATTTGGCCTTTGAATTGAAAATTCAACTGTCTTTTCAAAAATTCATCTTTTCGATTTAAAAATTCAACTATTTGATTAAAAATCAATTGTTTTTTTATTGAAGTTTAATATTCGTTTTCAAAATGCAATAATTTGGTTTGAAGTTTAACTATTTGGTTCGAAATTCAACTATTATAATTGTAAATGCGACCATTTGGTTGAAAATTGAACTATTTTATTAAAAATAAAGTAATTATTGTAAAATCCTTTTGCCTGGAAGTGCATCTATTTGGTTAATAAATATTGTTTAAAAAGAAAACTAAGCTTTTTGGTTGAAAATTCATCTTTGTGAGTGAAAAATTTAACTATGTGTTTGCAAATGCCCTTGTTCTATTGAGAATTTGATGATTTTGTTGAAAATAAAATTATTTTATTTAAAAGTAATCTTTTCATTCGAAAATTAAAATGCTTTGTTGAAAATTCACCTATTTGGTTTGGAATTTAATCTTTTTTTTTTGGATTGAAAATTCACCTCTTTTGTTAAAAGTTTATCTCTTCTTGGTAGAGAATCAATTTTTGTTTCTAAAATATCAAATATTACAGTTTCTGTTCAAATTAAATAATATTTCGTAAAATTTAACTGTCCATTAAAAAGTTTTAAATTTTCGGTTGAAACCCTAACTTTTTCGTTGAAAATTCGTCTTTTTGGATAGAAAATTCGTTCTTTTCAATTTAAAATTCATCTATTTTGTTATAAAAATTAAATATTTCATTTATTATTGAAAATTTATATTATAAATAACAGGGCATTTTAAAAAAACAGTTAAAAAGCCTATAAAATTCCACGTCTAGTAATGTCAAACACATTTTTTGTTATCTTATGAAGAGAAGACAGCACGTGATTAGTTTTTTAAAAAAATTCTAGATTTTATAAAATTTTGTACCTCGACTTCAACTTTTAGCATGTCCTAGGAAAATTGTTGCAAAAATCTGAAAATTATGCAACATGGAGCCTGAAATTTTATCTTTAATTTAAGCAAAAAAAAAACTTAAAAAATCTTTATCGGTTCCCGAGATACGATTAAAAATGTTGAACCGTATCTGAGTTGAGTTTTAGTCGACGATCACGGTTCTCGGCCAGTCTGCTGCTCGCCTCCTTCGTTGGGGCAGGACCGAATAGGCCACGCACAGAGGTGGTGCTTCATTGGGGCTCTCTTATACTTTTGATTCTGCTCATCAATAATTTTTATTTTAAAATATTGTAAATTTTTTAAATTATTAATTGTTATTTTCAATTATTTACAATTATTTGAATACAGAATTATCACCATATTAAAGAATAAAAAAATGATAAACAGTTTTTTTTATTGCTTAAAATTTGTAAGATTATTGTTACGAGAGGAAACTTTTTGAAACGAATTAAGCAGCTAAATTCTAAATAAAGTATTTATATGAAA
>JAAAKG020140893.1:0-11992 GCA_010014905.2 Druon quercuslanigerum
CTCTGGGCACGCTGCCATTTACTTTACCTTGATATACTTGTTTCGTTAGTCGTCCATCCTTCATTCTCTGAACATGCTCGAACCATCTTAACAGATTTCTTTCCCATGTGTCAACTATAAACTATTTTTATAACTATAAATAAGCCTTACGCATGAAATTAAACATAATCTCATAGAGAACAGAAACACTTTTGTACAACGAGCCGCGTCATTGACGTTTCTACGTTAAAACCAAGGCTTGTTTGGATGTTGATAAACAAATTGATCGCGCCGCCCGCGCCGTTTGAGGCGAAAACTATTACGCGGTGCTCGCAACAAAAACTTTTTTTAAAGATGGCCAGAGTGAGAAATAATAATTTGTTTTTTTGCAGAACAGAAATAAGTGTGCAAACTACATTGTGTTCAATTTTCACTCCGATCGTAGGCCTAGAATTTATAAATAATCGAATTTGTTTAAATAATTGTTAATAAAAAAAATAAATTTCAGAAATATGATTGTAAGAAAATTCTTATTCTAAAGAAAAAACACTTCACAACTATCATACAAAATTTCATTTGATTATTGCAAACGAGTCGTAAGTTATTAATTTTTCAATTACAAGTCGCAAAAATCATTATTATTAAAAATAATGAAAACGGTGCGATATTTCAAAAAATGGTTCAAAGTGTTTTTTTAATTTTATTATCTACAAATTTTTCCAATTTTTGTCACTTTTCAGGAAATCACTAACATTTCATGGGCACAGTTGACATGGCCTGACTCATAATAACTAGTTATATTGTCAAATAAGATTTTTGGTATTACAATTGAATCAACAAAAAAAGAATGATTGTTTGTTTGTGTGTGTGTGAGTGTGTTAGATCACTTTACATTACCATGCTTGATGTACTGCTGACTTAGATGATCTTGGGATTTTCGGACACGACACTTTTTAGAATTTGAAACTAAAATGCTAATTTAAATATACCCTCTAACAGAGAGGCTCAAAGAAATTGTGTTAATAGTCCTTTCGTCAATATTTTGGATCCTGTTCAAAATTCATCCGAAGGATAAAAAGAGAGAAACAAAAAAATAATAGAAAATTTGGATGTTTTTCTACGAGTAGAATTTTCGTTGCCTTCTCGGCAAGTACTTTTGATTCCCACGCGCCTACCGAGATTTTGCTTGTTTGGTTAAGTTTAACATCAGTATCGCCGGACTGAACGAAATTCAAAACAGGCAGACTAAAAAAACAATCGAGGTTAACCAGATGGATTCGTTTTTGATGTTTCCGAGGGAACGCGAACATGGTAAATGAATTATCGCGTGATTTAAAATTGGGAGCTAACCTCAGAATTAAACGGTGGAAAATTCACTGCCGAATTGCATTTTTTTCTCCTAATAAGTGTTCCTTCGCGGTTCTACTTTCAAAACTTTGATGACCCTTCAATTTCAACACCGCTCACTCATTTCGAGGCGATGAAATTTTATTTCTGCAACTACGGTTGCATTTATTCTGAAGACTTATGAATATTGAGAGACTAGCGAAAGGTCGTTTTTTATAAATCAAGTGTACGATTAAATTTACTTGGTTCTTATTTTAAATTAAACTGTACCTTGATTTCTTTCTTTCTTTTTTTTAACTGTAGCGTCATCAATTTAATAAAATGAGCAGCGCTGAAATTTGAAATAAGATTTTAAAGCAATGAAACAGAAAAATGAGGAGTCGATTAATTCAAAAATAGCATCAAAAGAAACCGATAGGAATAATTGGTAGAGTAATAATAGCAACACTAGGCTTGAGCAGATTAGCAAAAATGTCCAATGCTATAACTGCTTGAAAGTAGGTCGCATGTTTCAGACTTGCAAGGAAAAGAAGCTTTTGTTCTGCTATGGTTGCAGAGCCGACGGCGTTTTAAAGAAGGAGTGCATAAAGTGCAAGGCCAAGGGAAACGAGTGAAGAAAAGGTCAGTCTACTCCTCAAACATTGATTAGGAACATGGCTCCACCATTCTCTAACACTATTAATATTGTATTTGCTCAGGTTGGGCATTTCGTTTAAAAGAGTTAGGTTTCAAGGCTAAACCGCGTTCTCGGTGTGAATATAAGGGCCGAGGAACCGGTGGAAATTATTAGGTTAGATGATTTACCAGATGTTGAGCAAAGTCGTTCTAACTCACCCCCTGTGATATTTCGGGGAGAGGGAAGAGCCGTTGCCGGTTGTAGTAAAGGACATAGATTCCTAAGAGAATGTAGAAGAGGAGGCAGCCCGGGATGGCACCTGAACAATTGATCCGGCCGTAGAAGGAATTCCGTTGCGCTGCGAGATTGAACGAGAGGACAAAGCTACCCGTATGTTTGAAAAAATCAGGATTGTGTCGAAAGAAATTACAGCGCTTGTTGATGGTGGGTCATCCCGATCGTTTTTGAAGCAGGATTTGCGTAAAAGAATAGTAGCTAAAGTAGGGCGTAAGATGATTGACCCAAAATCAAAAATTATACATAAAGCTAATGGCACGACGTCAATTGTGTTAGCTTGCGTTTTCCTTTCAGTGGAGCTGGGAGGTGTTAACCAAGAAATTGATTTTCGTATAGCAACCGAAATTACACCTGATTGCATTTTCGGGTGGGATTTCATGCGGAAAATCGGTCCAATACAAATTGGCTTTAGGGAGTCGTGCTACCTCGGAAAATATTCGGGTAAGGACCACATTTTTCACTATGGCAACGTGGACATAGAGACAATGTTTGCTGGAAGAATCGCGGAACATAAATTAGCTAATAACAGCGTTGCGTCAGGGAAACGGGGACAAACCCCTACGCTGTTTTCTCTAATCGATGAATGGCAGGTCACCGACGCAAAACCGGAGATTAACTACCGAGATCTCCGGGATCTGAGCCAGTATCTAATAGTTGGAACAATAACGGGAAGGAAGCTGTTAAGATGCATCAGTTCAGAGCATCCCTGGGGCGGGAGTACCTGCGTCCCAGAGAGAGTTATTCACAGAGAGTGTCCGGGTTTATATGAAACATTTGCTAGCTGCAGGCTAGAGGGCCTAAGAAGAAGAAAAGTAACGTCACTTCCACGGCCTAACCCCCAACAACTTACCAGGATGGAGAAGGTGGAGGCAGGATCAAGTAGCTCAGTGCCTTATTTATCGCTAATATCGACCGAGGAACCTAGGCCTGGACCAAGTGGTATCTTACCCTCTGCGTTGCTTGTCCGGTCTGTGTGCTCAACGCCATCACAGACTAAAGTGCCAAAAATAGGGCCAGAAGGATCCAACCATTTTGGGTAGTAACCGCCAGCTTCCGAGGCTGATGAGCCTAAGCGGGGCTCGATAGTTTTAATCCCTCCTGCACCGCAAGTAAAGTCTTCCACCCAGGAAACAGGAAGCAGAGCAGAAGAAGATGTGACAGGACCTTTTGTGCCCGACTTTAATCCGGGTGATTAAAGGAAAGCAAAAGTTAGCTTACTCGGCATTGACTGATCATCCACATTTCTGTGGACGATGCTGTGCATCCTTTTATCGAGGAGCTGTTCACGGAAGTTTTCTCCTGTGCTTTCTGAATCCGGGCTTTCAGGAATGAGTAATCGAGATATATAAGATTTGATGCATTTTTCTCACCCCTGATACTAAAGGTAGGTCCGAGTGTTTCAGCAGCCTTTTCCGTTGCTTTGCACAGAACAGCTTCTTTGTCCACTTTTTCATGCTTCCTGTCCATTTTAACAGTTAATGCGCAAATTCAGATTTTTGTCCACACCTTTTTAAGTACATAAATCTCCTGGAAAAACAAAGTTATTTTTAAACAAAATCCTACATAGGGGGTTTAAAGGGTGCTCTTTCAGAATCTGCCACTTATTTTTTTTTTTTAATTCAATAACTTTATTATTTTTGAGTTTAAAAAAAAGTCAAAATTTTTGTATAATTGTTTTATTCAGTCAATTTTTGTTATTCCTTCTGCATTTGTATAAACATGTTACCGCCAGAAATCACGATCCGAATGTCTAACGTCTTTAAAACCTAGGATTTGGACTTTTTCCGAATCGCGGTTTTTGTGAAACAGCCTTATGTGGAACTTCATGATTTTTTTTTCTCGAAAAGTATAAACTTAACGAAAAAATTGTATGATACAAAAATTGCTTAAAATTTCTCAAAGAATCCGAATAAATTTTTTTGGAAGGTTTTGGGCTAATTTTGAATTTTTTTAATTTTGACTATTTTTGTAAAATCCAAAAATGGCTCAGAAAATTCTTTAAAAAATCGTAAATGTTCCATGAATTATTTAAAGTACTTTTAATTTATAAAAATTTTTCGTTAATGTCATTCTTTTTGATAGAAAAAATATGAAGGTACGTATTGCGTAATTATATGTGACGCGCACCGAACAAAGGAGGCTTACTCTGAAAAAATCGAAATCGAGGTTTTTACACCTTTCGATTTTTGAGTTGCGTTTTTAATAAAACAATTAACCAAAGTTTTCCCAGCGTTAATATTGTCCGTGTTTCACGGGATCTCTAACTCTCGAGCGAAAGCCCGATTTTTGTGGTATCTGACAACTCAATTATTAGCAATAATAACGCTCGGAATTTTTTTTATGGTTTCATTACATAGAGAAACTCTAAAAGCTATCGAAAGGTGTAAAAGCCTGGATTTCGATTTTTGTAGAGTAATCCCCCTTTCTTCGGCGCACGTCACGAATAATTACGTAATGTGTACTTCTATATTTTTGTGTGAAAAAAATGAACCTGACGAAAAAATGTTATAAAATAACCATGTTTTGGTTTTTTAAGAATGGTCAAAATTACAAAATTCAAAATTGGTGAAAAACCTTTTAAAAAATTCACACGTATTCTTTAAGTTTAAGTCCAAAAGGTAATATGATTACTTAAATGCAGGAAAAATAAGAAAAACCAATTTAAAAAAAAATTGTACAAACATTTTTGTCAAAAATAACTTTGTTTTTTCAAGAAGCATGTGTGCAAAAAATGTGCATTTGCACATTAGTGGGTTAAGAAAAGAGTCTTTTCCATTTGCAACTCTATGTGTTCTACCTAGAATAATACTGTTATGAAAGCTCGTTTTTCGTCCATGGACGAAAGCATGTGCTTTGCAGATACTTTGTTCCTCGCCGACCGTTCGGTAGAGCAAATCTGCCGGATGAGACGTCTATATCTGCTTTCGAGAGTATCCTTTATAGGTGCGGTATCCTGAATGCGGCTATGTGGCAAGCGCAGCCCAAAGGTGTCGTATAGCGCTTCTGTCGCCGAGCTCAGGGTCTTCAGAGATGCCACTAAGTTTTTCTTCCCTCAATTAAACCTTGGCGCATTTTTCTAACCCAAATTCCATTCCTATTTCCCTTGTGTATCTTTCAACAATCCCTAGAGCTAGATGTAGTTGCTCTTTATTTTTAGCATAGATCTTAAGATCATCCATGCAAATACATGAGTCACCTTGTGCTTTCGATTTGCAGGTTTGCCGCAAAGGTACCCCTGGGAATGGCAAACTGCTAGAGATAGCAGCAATAATGTGAGGCAAAAGAGAAGTGGACTCATGGGGTCACTCTGAAAGACACCTCTCTGGAAGGCGAGCTGGTTAGCTGTCACATGATTTTTTCAGATGAGATAGTAAATCTGGTTTTCCAAAGCGGCATCAATCTCTCTATGCACCTTACGATTTGCGGATGAACCTTCAAGGAAGGATGCTGCCTCTTCAAAGATACATCTATCGATAAGCAGGTTCTCCCGACATCCTGCTACGCCTTTCTTTGAGCCGTGTTGTTCATACATTTCTTGCCATACAAGTACGGTTGCACGAACAATCCTATTATTTAGGATAGTTGTGAATATCTTCTACAGTGTGTTCAGACAAGTGATTGGCCTGCAATTCTTTGGGTCAGCTAAATTGCCCATTTTCGGCAGGAGTACTGTGCGGCCTTCCACTAACTACTCCGGAATTGGCTCTTCCGACTTCAAATATGGGGTGAAAATACGGGTGATCTTGATACTGTCTGGCCCTGCAGCGGAATAGTTCTTCATACCTCTCAATAATTTTTTCACCTCGTCGGTTGTGTGGGGTGGGCACTTTTTCTCAGGTGTTTTTATGAAGGCATCAAGCAGCTGAAAGAAGCTATTTATGTTCTCTGAGTCTTTGTCCAGTCTATGTTGCACTTCATAGACTTCTCGCCAAAAAACTTCGTCCTCCTCTGGTTCGGGGGGGTTATCGACAGTAACTGGAGGGTCTGGGAAAAGTCGAGATGGGTCAGAGAGAAACTGTTACTTTTCTCTGACACACCTCTTTCTCCGCTCTAGAATGCGGGATGCGTACTGTCTTGCCCGGCCATCTTTTTGGCGAGTTCATGCACTCATATTTTGGTCCTATGATCAACCGTGGGTTTTGTTTTACGGTTCGTATCGGTCAAAGGTCTCGGTGCATTATACACACAACATTTGATACTCCAGAGGATGGATTTTTTGGAAGATTTTCCACGAAGCTCGTCCACCATTTCAGTCGGATCTTTAGGCTTGGGAGAAAACCAGAAGTTGATGTTCCTCCGGATCATAAAGCATCGCTGGTCCTCTATCGGATGTCTGCCCGCGTTTGGTCTTAATGTCAACTTTTTTTCTCTGTTGCTGGCTTGTTCTAACTGTGGTAGAGTAGGCGCTCCGCTTACGTAGCCTTTTTTTTGGAGTACTTCAACATCGTTTAGCAGACGTTGATGCGAAAAGTGCGATAGCTCTGGGTGTTTCTCGCACCACGGAGCATGCAGTCGTGCCATGTAATTCTCTCGTTCGGAGGTTACACTTGCATTGTAGCATTCTAGCAAATCGTGATTTTGTCGCTCCGTCCACCTAAAAGCCCCAAGATTCCGCCGATCTATCGTATTGACCCCATCCTCATTGGCTCCCCCAGCTCTAGAGTGGTTGGCATTTTTTGCGTACCCACTGTCGAGAACCTTGCGAATTCCATTGCTTTAAACCGCACTTACTACCCGCAACCCGAGGACGCGTTCGGTGGCTTTGTCATTGGCCCTTCGGTTTGAGGTGGGTAAAGCTGGAAGTACTACTTTTTCCAAAGAACGTCAGAACTATGCCATAATTGAGGCAGAACAATCGTAGAAATATTGTTTCTATCAATTTTTTTCTTTCACAGGAATTGAAAGCTCATTGAAGGCTCTTGCATAAACGAAGGCGCAATGTTTAAAAATAACCCCTATAATAAAAAAATGCCCGAAAAAATAAATATAAACTAATCCTAAAATTGAGTACACTAGAATTGATGGCCCATTTTAGGATCTTCAAGGCCCCTAAATGAATTTTTCAAAACCATCCCTTGACATTTAAAAACTACCCCTTACTTAAAAGTGCTGATAAAGTGCACTAAATATGCACTAATCATAAAACTGACTGTATTCACAGAGTCACCACATGTCAGGGAAGTCAGGCAAATGTCAGAGAAATGAAGTAGCTGTCAGGAAAAATAGAAATTTATATGTATCACGCAGGGCGGGGGAGGGTGTCAGAAGTTCCTGAAAAATGTATCACGTATTTTGTGAATGGCCCGGTAATGAAAACCCGTATTGAAAAAAGTCGATATCTACGTAGATGGAACTTACTTATAAAATATTAACATAGTACTTTGAAGCATAATTATTTCCCGTTATTAATCGTTACAAAAATAACTGCTGTAATGTATAAGCTAGAATTGCAACATCTTTTATCTAAAATACTTTTCAGTCTATACGTGTATCTTCAAAAACTATAATTGAACTTCTTCGATGCATCTTTTACAGCATTCAAAAAACTTTCAGCACAAAAATCATTAACAAACAATCTTAATTTTCAGAACTATTGAAAATTTTTTGAGAGCAGACTTTTTCTAAAATAGTTTTGTTAAATAGTTATTAAAACTGTTTTTAAAGATAAGTTGAAATAATTTTAAAACCCTCAAAAGAACTCGTGTGACTGGAAATTTTGGGGATCTACATCTATGTTGTGAATTACATTTTGGTTTTTATCTGTGTAATTACCTGTGAGAACCATTTGCCCAAATTACATTCAGAAAAAATGCATCCCTTTCTGTACATAATTTTTATATAATACCAATTAAATTAAGACTATCTTTATAGGGGCAGTTTTTTGGGGTACTAAAACTTGATCACTTACAGCATTGAGTCGATAAAAAAATCAAGTGACCGATCTACCTGAATGAGTTCGAACTTGTATAAGTTTCATTAAGGTCGGTTTCCAAAAATGTACATATTCTGCTGACAATCAAATTGAGGCCAATTTGGCGACATGGGTATTTTTTAGGGATGCTAGAATCTCATGCCTTAGAGCATTGGATCCGTCAAAAGACCAGGTGACTGATCTACCTGGATAAGTTCAAAATTTGAGGGTGGTTTCCTGTGGCAGTAAAAACGAATTTTTACAAGTTCGAATCTTTAATATTTATTATCAGAAACACTCTGAACCTGAGTTTCAAGAAGATACTAAATCGGCGACTTGGTATTATGTGATAATTATGTACAGAAAGGGGGATGCATTGTTTATGAATGTGATTTGGGCAAATTGTTCTCATAGGTTATTACAGTATTACACACATGAAAGCCAAAATATATTGTACAATGTAGATGTAGATCTCTAGCATCCCTACTCACACGAGTGCTTTTTATGGTTTTAAAATTATTTCAACTTAAGTTTAAAAATAGTTTTTCTCAAAAAATGTTGAATTATGCTTTAAAAATACCGTGTTAATAGTTTATAAGTATTTTCCATCGATATAGTTTCTTTTATTAATATACGTTTTTGCTGCACAGGGGGTTGCTTTTTAAAATAAGAGTTGATTTTACAAAAGTGCTTTATATCACATTAGAAAAAAAATAGCAAAAAATCTAGCGTAGTCATTTTTTAAATACTGTTTTAATTACAGGGGGTTATTTTTTTAATAAGGGTTGATTTTACAAAAGCGATTATGAGCACAGTGGAAAGCAAAACATCGCAAAAAAATGTACCCTAGTCATTTTTGAAAATTTAATTATTTCTGTAGAGGGTGCCGCGAAGTTGACGGCAAACTAACGCCGCCCTTGTTTTCTCAAAATCTGATGGAGCAAATAAAAATTATTTGGTAAAAAATAGCAAAAACATAGGAAAAAATATGCATTATAGGACATGTTGTTTTTCGTTAGTGGCACCGCTGAGCGCATTTTTCTGGCTTGTTTCGTTATTTTTCTTGACATATTATTGCAACTTTATTCGCTTTTGTAATACTTTCCTGTCAGGGAAATTGTAGGCTCATTGAAGGCTCTTGCATGACCCACGGCGCATTTTTTCCAAAACCACCCCTATCATAAAAAACTACACTAAAAATTAAATGAACGCTAATCTTAAAATTGAGTACACTAAAATTAAAGGCTCGCTTTAGGCTCTCCAACGCCCCTAAAATTAAATTTGCAAAACCATCCCTTAAAAAGTGATTAAAAGTGCAGATAAAATGCACTAAATTAGCAGTAATCATAAAACTGAGTTCGTGAATGATAAATGCTCATTTTAGGTTTTTCCATGAACACTGGCGCAATTTTTTAAAAACAACCCTTATAATTTAGGCTCTCCAACGTGGCGAAAATAAATGTTCCAAAATCATTCCTTAACATAAAAAACTACCCCTTAATCGAAAGTGATGATAAAGTTCACTAAATATCCACTAATCATAAATCTCAGTTCATCAGAAACAACCCTTTTTACAATAAAAGTACCCTTCAAAATAAATATGCAATTATCTTAAAAGTGAGTACATCAGAATTGAAGGCTCATTTAAGGCTCTCCAACGCTTCCAAAATAAATTTTCCAAAACCATCCCTTAACCCAAAAAATATCCCTTACTCAAAAGTGCTGACAAAGTGGAATAAATATACACTAGTCATAAAAGAGGGTACATCGGTATTGAGGGTATTGATCATAAAAAAAATTACCTCAAAAATAAATAGTAATCTTGAAAGTGAGTACATCAGGATTAAAGGCTCATTTTAGGCTCTTGAAAGCCTCAAAAATCAATTTTCCGAAACCATCCCTTGATATTAACAAATAACCTGTCACTTATAAGTGCTGATAAAGTGCATTGAATATGCACTAATCAAAAAATTGAGTACATCAGAATTGGAAGCACATTTTAGGCTCTCTCTCGCCTCCAGTATCATATTTCGAAAACCATCCCTCAAAATTAAAAACCAACGTCTTACCAAAAGGAGCTGATAATGTGCTAAAAAAGTATTTTACCAGTTTTTTAATATTTTAGAGTTGTCCCAAAACACCACAAACTTTTGCAAAAACAAGCCCTGACACTCTAAAACTACCTTCAAGATGGATACCATATTGAACTCAGAATGAAATATATTAGCAGTATTTGAATAATGTATATTTATTGCACTTTATCCGCCTTGGGCCATGCAAGAGCCTTCAATGAGCCTTTAATTCCTACGAAAGAATAAATTTTGATATAACCAATATTTCTACCATGATACTGCTAGCTTTGCGTAAAGCTGGCAGTACCATATATTTTTTTGAAAACATACAGAGCCCAAAAATACAGAGCCCAAAATTTGGCTTTCGGGTGTTAAATGAACCATAAATGAGCCCTCAATTATGGCATAGGTCTGACGTTCTTTGGGCATAGTGGTGCTTCCAGCTTTACCCACCTTTCGGTTTAATTCTAGAGGAAACAATACCGAAACTATATATATATATATATATTAGCACCTTTGCTTTTTTACACTTTTTTCAATCTTTGAAATCCTCATGAATTCTTTGAAGTATTTGTGAAATCTTTTTTATTCGTTGCAAATCACTGAAATATTAAAAATATTTGTGGAATCATTTAAAATCCTCTAAAAAAGTGTAAAATCGCTTAAAATCTTGAATTCTTTGAAATCTGGTGCACGAAAATTGTGTTGAAATCTTTGATATCCTAATGAATTTTTTGAAATATTTGTGAACTCTTTTGTATTCGTTGAAAATTACATTTTTGTATTTTTTTAAATAAACTTAATTTTTTCATACAATTATTTGTTCCCAAAAATATTTTAAAAAATCGAATTTAATGAATTAAACATAATATTGAAAGACTTTTAGGAGTAGTAAATTCTGTTTAAAGCTTTATGTCATTCTTCATACAATTAATTATTGTTTTTCTTCTTCAAGTTTCCTTCAAATTGAGTATGGATGGTTAACGAATGAAAATTTTTTAAACAATGAAAATGCGTTTTAAACACAGTTTTCTTTTTCGAAATTATTCAATATTATGTTTAGTTCTCAATATATAATATTATAACTGTTTGAAATGGAAGATTATAATGTATCCCCTAAGGGATATTTCTAGGGATATTCCATATTCCTTTACACACCTCCCACATACTTACTTGGTGGTGGGTGGGGGACCTATAGTTGAAGGTGGGTGCCCAACCACCAAGAGCAACAGTCTTAAGGTGAAACGGTAACTTCCTCCAAATAATTTCGACCAAACCACTTGCAAAATAATGAATAAATTCAAATATTTTTTCTGCATTGTCAAAAGAAAACCTATATCTATGGCGGGCTTCTCTAGAAAATTAATTTTTTAAACTTTTTTTTTTTATTAACAAAATCTTAGTTTATCTCATTCCGAAAATTTTTTATGCTCAAAAGAGGAGAAGCCCGCCATGCGGAATGTAATAATGAACATGATATCAATTAAAGAAGATCGAATTATTTATTTATTTAGACAAGTTTTTACCGAAATTAAAGCAAAATAAAGCAGGGAAAATTGTACGGAAAACCGGGTTTTTAGTTCCTGGATTTACCGCCAGGCGTCACTACTGATATTTTCTTGTTACGTCGAACATGTAACATGTAATGTCGGTAAGATTTGGGAACTTATACCTGCGTAGTGCGTACACCTCGTCGAAACGAAATCCCTGGTTACGATTGAACATTTCAGAAAATATAAAACTATATACTGATACTGTTGCATTTATAAA
>JAAAKG020140894.1:0-11992 GCA_010014905.2 Druon quercuslanigerum
TTTCGGTTCATATTTTCGGCGCTGCGGGAGGGGCGGGTGGGTAAAAAAGAATTAAAAATAAAAGCTATTCGAATAGTTTTATTTCGCAAACATCCCTCTTTAATCCCTTAAAAACTTGGCATGCTTTGATCAAACCCTGCAGTAGATACAAGTAAAACCTTCATAGCTCAAGAAATTGCAAAAGGCAAGGTTTTGAAAATGGAAAATAAGCTTTTTTCCCGGTAAGAAAAAAAAATACCAAACAAAAAATGAATGTTAATTAAACTATATTATTACCTATTATTGATAATAATCTCAAAGAAAGGTGGGGTTTGTGTACCAAAAAGTTTTCACTTTTTTTCAAAAATCAACATTATAGAATATAAATAAAATATTAATTTTTGAATAACGCCTCCATAATTTTGTTTTTTATGGTCTAAAGACGCCCCACTAGTGAAAAAAGTGTTTTCGGGTTTTCAATGCCTGAATTATGATATTTTGCAGTTTTTAAATTAGAATAGTTTCTCATACATATATATTACCACTTTGTACTGATAATTATATGTTTACATACAAGGCCTACATTGTTTTTAGCGATACTCTTTTAGAATAAGTTTTCAGGTATTTGTCTAGTCTCCACTTGGAGTAAGTTAATAATTAATTCAATTTTCCAAAAATAATTCCTTAAGCAAATCATTGTAGATTACAATTATCTTCTTCTTTATTGATCCGGAATAGTTGCGGTTTTTTCGGAACGTTTACATTTTTACCGACTTGTTAGAGAGAATCATATGTTAAAAAACTTATGTCTTTTTTGTGGTTTTGTTTTTCTGAATTAAAATAAATATTTGTAAATTAAATATCTGACTTTATCCCCCTACTTCCTAGTGCTTAATGGAGACGAAAGTCGCAACAGCAACTTATTAGCACTTATCTAAGAGAATATTGTTATAGAAAATAATAAATTAATTGAATGATTATTTTTGCTATATCGAAATAATTATTGACTGACTCTAATTGAAAAATAGACAAGTATTTAGAAATTTTAGAAATAAACTGGAACCTTCCAGCATTATTCAAACTAAACATTATTACTAATTAAAATGAATTGTTCAAACAATTAATTTTGTTAATTTTTATTAATTATTGACCTTACTCTGATTTAAATTTGCACAAAAACTTGAAATTTAAAAAAAAACTGAAATTTTCTAGCATTATTCCAAGAGAATATTATTAAAAATAAAAATAAATTTTTAAACGAAATATGTTTATAAAATAAATAATGTGTCACGTGCTTCTAATTGAACATTAGAGTAAAAATAGAAACATTTTGAAAAAATCGCTGCTTTGTAATTATTTCAAGAAAAAGTGCTAAACCAATGATAAACATTATTTAAAGAAATTCTTTAAACTTATAGTCATTACTACAAAGGATGATTTTATGTATTAAAAATAATGTACACTTTAAAAACCGAAAAAAAAACATAATTAGCAACAAAAACTCGCAAAACCTATTTCTCCCTCGTGTGGTTAATTTACACCCTATAAAGCAGACAAGGGGGGAGAATATTTTATAAGTAATATTTTGTTTGTATTATATGACTAATTATAAAGGCAACTTTTGACTTTTAGCTAAATTGGTCTAATATTTACCATGATGAATAAAATGTACAAAAAAAATTTTTTATAATGAGAAATGCGAGTTAAACTTCATGCGGTACAGCCTCTAATAATACTTTTTGCCAAAACATTTAGCCAAATTTTTATGTTAATTGGAACGAATTTTTGAATAATATACATAAAAGTATGAAAAACACTGGAATTCCTTGAACCGCTAAAATAGTTCAATTTCGGGGAGAGTGTTAAAAATTTATAATTTACATTTATATCCTAGTACTATTTATTTTAGCATGAATTACGCTAACCAGTCATACACTGAAGAAAACAATCATGTGATTTTATTTTTTTTGACACTCAGTAATCTTATAAAACCTATCGATTAAATTGAGTTTAATTCAGATACTTTCTGACGTCTTTGTTGAGACCGCTAATGCATGCATACAGTTTTTTTTGGAAAGAATACTATTTTGTCTTTCTTTCTCTTTTAACTTGTTTCAGGTTACGTTTTTCGCGGTTTTTCAGTTAATTATTTATTATATATTAAAAAAATGTTTTCTCTTTAATCTGACCTTCGATGCACGTGGTGAATAAGTTGGGTATTTTTTTACATCGAAACATGAACATTATGACTTATAATCTTAAAAATGATAAGACAGCTATAATAAATATGTTCTGCCGTTTTCATGGTAGTTTATAGTAGCTAAAAAAATAACGACTTTCAAATGTATCAATTTCTTTATTTTAGAATAATAATAATTTTTTTATTACTAAATAATTACTTTGAACTTAAAAGCTAAAATTATTCGTGTTATACATTTTTAAAGAAATACCAATGTGTTTAATTCTTATAAGTGTTGATCCCTTGAAAGGTTAGGTTTAGAGAAATGTAGAACTATTTAGCAATTACTATTTGGTGTGAGTTCAATTAATGAGGAATGACTGGATAGACAAGTGACTCTAATTAGTAGAGAAAAAAGAAGGTTACATAAAAGATTATATAACGATTACAAATATAAACCGTACAAATATTGGGAACGCAATAACGCTAAGCACGCAATACTGAAATGCGCGTTGGCCTTTTATTCGACGCGTAACGAGATTTCTTACCTTAGATTAACCCCCTGATCATGGGCACGGCCTGGTGCTCCAACTTCTTGGAAACAGGTACAGCCTTTGCCCCAGGACGGCATACGGAGAGCTACTGCTGGGGAGTAATCCTGTCGCATAAGGTAAGGCCCCGGGATGGCGTTTGTCTCGTACTGGCGACGAACCACGTAATCACATCCCACGAAGCTACACTTTTAGCCTTCGTCCAGATCGCCACTGATCACGGCCGCGGGCACAGAGATGTGTATACACAGAACTTTAACTTGAAGCACTGATGGCTTGGAAAAAGGACCGCACGCAACGAACTCTCGAGCGAGAATCCCTGACCGAGCCCATCACTCTCGCATAGAAAAACAGCGGGTGGGAAAACTCCACCTTCTCTCTTTAGGCCCATTGACTAGGTCAATCAGAGATTAAGGAATGCGGCTGTCGAGAATATTTCGGCAAAAATCGCAAACAAATTCAAAATGCACATGGTGAACGCAAACGACGTGCACATACCGCCCGCCTTCGTCCATCGGACAAACAATATGGATAACGAAGTCAGTGGCGTAACCCTCATTGATGCTTGAGCTGAGAAAGGAAAGAGTGATGAACAGCGATCATCTCCTTAGCTGGTTCATCAAGTGAAAGCGGTGATAATCGATTAATGTATCGACGATAAGTGCCAGTGGCAGTCTTGACCGTGACGACGCGCACCAAGTTATCCTTGCCAATATGTGCTTCTATAACTCTTCCTAACGGCCACTTGGACGGCGGGTAGCGGTCATCCTTCACTAACACTAATTGACCTACACCATAGTTCTCGATTGGAGATCGCCACTTGATGCGTTCCTGGAGATGTTGTAGATAATCAGTTGCCATTGTTTCCAAAATCCGTTCCGCATCCATTGCATCAACTGAAACCTGGTTAGTCTATTTTCTGGGACATTATGTGGCTCCTTGTCGGGAACGATGGACAGAGTGCTGCCTAAGAGAAAGTGCGCAGGAGTAAGAGCGTTTAAATCCTCCGTATCGCCGGCGAGTGGGCACAATGGGCGCGAGTTAAGGCATGCTTCAATTCCTGAAAGTACCGTGCTTAACTCTTCGAAGGCGAGCGTGTGTTCCCCAATTGTGCGTTTCAGCAGGTGTTTGACCGAATTGACTCCTGGCTCCCATAGTCCACCATAGTGAAGCATGTTAGGTGGAATGAATGTCCACTCTATGCGATCTTCACGGAGAGATTTCACAACGGTTTTGTAGAAGTCTGAAGCGGCATTAAACATCGCCTTTAGCTCCGTGTCCGCTCCTCGAAATGTCGTCGCGTTGTCATTGTGTATTTTTTGAACTGTACCTCTGCGATTGGTAAATCCTTTGAAGGCTAAGATAAAAGTGGTCGTAGTGAGGTCACTGGCGACTTCTAAATGCACTGCTTTAGTGGCAAAACATACAAAGAGTGCGATGTAGCGTTTGTAGACCTTTGTCCACGGCCCTTTGATGTGCGAACTTGAATTGGTCCTGCGCAATCTAAGCCTGTGCTAGTAATTGCTCGTGCTGGAGTCAGACGCTCTTCTGGAAGATCGCCCATAAGTTGCTGTGCTAGTTGAGGTCTATGACGCTGACACGTGACGCAATTGCGTAGCACAGTTTTGACTAACCGGCGCATTCCTATAATCCACACATGTTGCATCGACATGCTCGTCGTGAGTGTCGGTCCACCGAGAAGTGCAATACAATGAGCTGATAGTCCAAATAAAACGCTAATTGCGGAATCGCGAGGTAAGATGGCTGGATGCTTGCGATCGTAGGATAATAAAGAATTCATAGTCATCCTCCAACGCATAGGAGGCCATCGACCTTGCTTATAATCGGATTCAGCTTCTGCAATGCATTGCCATTTGGAAGGGGTCGACCTCGCTTTAACAGGCTAATTTCGAAAGCAAAATCATGATTTTGCGCAGAACGAATAAGTGTTTTTCGAGCATATGCAAGTTCAGCGACATTCAATGGAGTTCTAATTGGGTGCAGCCCATCTTTACAGCGTCGCAGGCTCGCGATATATCTCAAGCAATCTGCTGTGATACGTATAAGTTTCGAGAGATCCGAATACCTACTCAAAAGCTCAAATTCTTCATCTGGTGCTGGTGTACCTACGTGCAACACCTTGGTGGGTTTCGGTCGTTGAGGCCAGTTCTCCGGCGAAAGTGTAAGCCAAGAGGGTCCGTGCCACCAAATACCGCTCTCTTTGAGATCACTAGGGGGTACTTCGCGAGTAGTCAGGTCAGCTGGATTTTCTTTAGTTGGAACTTATGACCATGAGGCAGAAGGCAATTCTGCTTGAATCAAAGACACGCGATTTGCGACAAACGTTTTCCAGTGGCACGGATGCTTATTTATCCTCGCGAGAACAATTTGACTGTCTGTCCACAAGTACGCAGGCACGGATTTAATAAGAGCTAAATTTTTCAGGTACTTTACTAATCGAACCAATAAGGCGCCTCCAAAGAGTTCGCGATTAGGTATACTTATCGTTTTGACGGAAACGACTTTAGTTTTTGACCTTAAGATAGAAACTTGTGTCTTGCCATTCTTGCCGACAGTGCGCAAGTACACCACGGCCGCGTAAGCGCGAGAGAAAGCATCCGAAAACCCGTGAATTTCATGCAAAGTATCGTCTGAGCAGCCGAGTCATCGATCGAGAGACATAGACGGAAGAGACACAAGCGAATCACGATATTCACGACAACGAGCGCGAGTTTCATCCGGCAGTGTATCATCTCAATCACACTTAATGGTCCAGAGATCTTGCATAAGCACTTTAGCTACAACTGTTACGGGAGAGAGCCAGCCTAGTGGGTCAAACAAGCGCGCGGTGTCCGAAAGCACGTATCTTTTTGTAATTTTGCTATTAACCTTATCGAATTTTGCAGCGCTAAAACTAAATTGATCCTCGTTAGGATTCCACAATACTACGAGTGTTCACCGAATTATCGCAGTTGATCACTTCAATTGTGCCTGGTGTGTCAGATCGCATTCGAGTTAGCAATAAATCGCGATGATTAGCGGCCCATTTGTCAAGACCGATACCGGCCGATTTTAGCAAGTCTACAAGTTCGTCTCTTATACGAATCACGGTCGATAGGTCGACAACTCCTGCAAAAATATCATCAACATACGTGTTGGATTCCAAGCAACTTGCTCCACGTGGGAAACGCGCCTTTTCGTCAGAACCTAACTGAATAAGTGTTCGTTGCACAAGATAAGGGGCGCAAGTCACGCCGTAAGTTTCAGTCGTTAAACGCCAGTCGACCGGAGCCTCCGGGGATCATAAAATTCGTAATAAATCTTGTTCTGCCGGAACGACATCAATGTGCCTAAACATTTTAACGAGGTCTGCGGTAAAACCGTATCGATACCGACGCCAATTCAATAAAATGAAGGCAAGATCGCGTTGAAGGGGGGGGGGGCAGGCATCAAGAAGTTGTTGAGGCAATGCTGCTCATGTGGGTACCGGGACTATATGACCGAGCTTAATGTATTCTTCCATAAAGTATCGGTAAGAATTTTCTAAACGAGAGTCACGTGCAAACCGGCGTTGCATATGATGCAGCGGTCCTAATGCTATCCGACGAGTTTCAACAGCTACTTTCGGTGTTTCCGATTTGACAGAAAGACGCACGACATATCGACCTTGGCTGTCACGCGAATGCGTATCCGCAAATAACCTCTCACAAGCCTCGTCTTGCGGATTTAGTATCCGCGTGGAAGTCGGAACTTCCTCCAGCGTCCAAAAACGTTGCAGTGACTCGTTCAAATCAACAGTTTGGCAATGTAGCGCCTTGAGGGTAGCAGTCGCCTCCACCCGTCCTGACGACCGCTGTACAACTTGCCCCGATAATATCCAACCGAGAGCTGTCTTTTGAGCAGTCACTAGTGAGTTTAGTAGGGGTTCGAGTCCTGCGCCAAGCAACTGACCGTAAAAATCAGCTCCTATGAGTAAATCTATCGAATCGGTAATGTTAAACTTCGGATCAGCGAGTGAAAATCTTGAAACTTGCGCAAGGTCAAGTTCAACTACACTTAGAACAGGTAATTCGGATGTGAGAGACGGCAAAACAAACGCGTCCATCTCAAGCCGAAATCTCTCATCAGCGCACGATTGCAGCGTGAAGTAAGTAGCTGACCGCACAGAGCCAGCCCTACATCCGCCTACCCCAGTTAGTTCAGTTTGCACTCTGCGCTCAGGCTATTTTAATGATCTTACCAAAGCCTCAGAGATAAAACTTGCTTCGGAGCCTTGATCAAGTAGCGCTCGAGCCGGTCTTCTGACACCACACGGGCCAAAAATTTGGATTCGCGCGGTAGCCAAAAGAACGACCCGTTTTCCATCGCTGGCAACATGTACTTTCGCATTTTCATTCGATTTTGCATTGGATTGCAGCTTCCCGAAATGGCCTTTTTTACCTTGATTATGACCGTATGACTTGCGATGTATGAGTGAATGATGTCTACCCTGACATTCGCGACAACGGCCCTTCGACTTGTAAGCTTTGATGTGGTGAAGGCCTTAACAATTAAAGTACAAGCCCCCGTCACGCACGTCATCCTTTTGTTTTTCCGGGTCTGCAAGCTTTGATGTGGTAAGCGCCTAAACAATTGAAGCACAAGCCCCCGTCACGCACGAAATCCTTTCGTTTTTCCGGGTTTTTACCTAAGAAAACGTTACACTTCGCCAGACTGTATTCTCTCCTACAAAGAGAACACTCCTGCTTCCTATCTGATGGGAACGCGGCGTGATATGTTCGTTTTACATCAGTTTTCGGTTTAGCCTGACTTTTATCAAATGAGAGCATGCAAAGCGTCCTAGTGCGCTCTTCAAGGAAGCTAGAGAATTCCTTAAAGGTTGAAAATCTTTCAAAGGATTCTCGGCATCGGCCGAAATCGGAGTTTCCACGTCTTTTTTACTGAGCCTGGACTCCCAACGTATTCGAGAATCCGGGTTTAAGCGAGAAGCCAACAAAAACACGATCCACACGTCCGATAGGCATTTTTAAGTTAGACAATACGCGAACAACTCGATTCACCTCGTCGGTAAAATATCGAAGCTGCTCAGCCGACTCTTCTCTGATTCCCGAAATGTTCATTAAGTTTTGCAATTCGTGGTAAACAATAAAGCGCGGATTCAGAAACTGTTTGTTTAGTGCTTCCCAAACTTCGTTATAAGTTGCCGTCGACGGCGACACTCCTTTTAGAATTAGCACAGCCAGGAATGTCGTGCACAAGCGCTTTAAATAAATCGCTAAAATTATCCCATTCATCGTAACTGCCGGAGAATTTTGGCAATTCTAAGCGCGGCAGCTTCGCGAAAATCGGGGGCTGCGCCGAGCCGACTGCGTTTAAGTGTGAACCGTTGCTTGTTGGGGTTTCATTAGGCGTGAGATGGTTAAGTAGCGTCATGAGAAAGTCTGACGTCTCTTCGTACAAGATCTGCATTCGCGTAAAAATATCCGATATGTAAGCTTTAAAAGTGTCATCTGCCCTACTGATAATACCTTAGTGTGTCGCGCGGGCTTTAGCCCAGAACTGTTGCTCCATTTTTTCAGATAATTTTAGAAATTACGCGTGTTTAATGATTGCAGAAGTAAATGAAACTTTAATTAGAAAATTGAGTATTTAACAAATACTGCCAAAAACACAAACGAAAATTTAAAAAACGACAATATTAAGAAAAATTGTATGAGTGTAAGCCTTCAATATTTTAATTTTATGACCTTATGCGAGAGGAAGAAGAGAGCACGAGTTTTCAACCCGGCGATGCAACAGTAAGGCGCATCCAGAGAGAGAGAGAGCGCGTGTGGCCCCGCCTTTACCTGCTGGATGTGCGCACTAATACAATCACAGCAATAGGCGCGCGCTACGCCACTCGGATAGTTTTAATACAGGTAGCGAATACAATAAGCGCACTGTACAACGTCGCATTATTCACTATATACATGTAGATAAAACCATTCTAAAACTACGACCATACAGTCCTCACCCGGTTGCACCATGTTTAATTCTTATAAGTGTTGATCCCTTGAAAGGTTAGGTTTAGAGAAATGTAGAACAATTCAGTAATTATTATTTGGTGTGAGTTCAATTAATGAGGAATGACTGGATGGAATCGAGGTCGTAAAATGACTACACGTTAGTTATGATCGAATAAATGATGTTTATTTATTTTATGAACGAATAGACAAGTGACTCTAATTAGTAGAGAAAAAAGAAGGTGACATGAAAGATTATATAACGATCAAAAATATAAACCGTACAAATATTGGGAACGCAATAACGCTAAACACGCAATACTGAACTGCGCGTTGGCCTTTTATTCAAAGATTAGAAAGCTCTCTTACATTAGATTAACGCCCTGATCGTGGGAGGCACCCACCACCATAAGCACGACCTGGTGCTCAGACGTCTTGGAAACAGGTACAGCTTTTGCCCCAGGACGGCAATCGGACAGCTACTGCTGGGGAGCAATCCTGTTGCATCAGGTTATCTCGTACTGTCGACGAACAACGCAATTACATCCCACGAACGCACGCATCGAACTCTCGAGCGAGAGTCCCTGACCGAGCCCATCACTCTCGCATAGAAAAACAGCGGGTAAGAAAACTCCCCTTTCTCTCTTTGGGCCCATTGACTAGGCCAGTCAGAGATTAAGAAACGCGGCTGTCAAGAATATTTCGGCAAAATCGCAAACAAATTCAAAATGCACATGGTGAGCGCAAACGACGTGAACACCATGTGTACATTGAAGATCTTTGATAGCTACTTTTTAATTTCTGAAGCGGTGGAAAATATTATTTTATATATTTATATTGTTGAACTAAGCTTTCAAAATTAACATTCAAAATTAATAATTATTTTATATAGCTTGAGAAAAAGGACAATATCAAAACTTTTAACTCGAATTCAAAACTCCAGAATTTTTTTACTTAAATAATTTTCCAAACTGAAGCATTGTTCATTAAGACCCAGAGAAAATATACATTTAAATGTAGGCATTATCTATGTGTACCGGGAAAAATCCGTCTATGTACACCGAAATTTCGATAGATATAGTCCCTTTTTCCAGGTACCACAATACGTCTCGAAAAAAACCTATTATTTGTATCAAAATTTCGGTACAGGTAATCAAACTTTAAATTTAAGTAATTTTTTCATTAAATTAGTTTTTTTAATCTATAGTGAAGATTTTTTCCTTATTTCAGTTAAAATATTGAAATACCATTATGTGTAGTATGCGCAACAGAACTTATCCAGTTCTAAAAAATAAAATATGGAATTTCATTTTCTCAAATTGACAGAAACCTATAATTGGAACAGGCTCAATGGCAGGTTTGAATAACAAATACCATTTTGAGTTCAAACAGAAAATAAATAATAACTAGCTCCTGAGATATCTGGAAGCTGAATAATATACATAAGTTTTTATCCAGAAAAGTATTCTGTTCCAGTAAAATAAAGATTTTGTGTGAAGTTCAATAAAAATCAGGCACATGTGTGTTTATAAATAAAATATATCAATAATCGTAATAAATCGACAATGTTTTAGCATGTTCCGGATGGTCACGTACCCTCCACCCGAAAACGCGCAGATATATGTCTATATATATATGTCTATTTGAAGCCCCCTTCGGGCCCCGTTAACTCTGGACCATCTTCCAAGCACAGAACCTAATCCTCTTGTCCTCTTATAGTTCCTCTTCTACAAAATTTACCTCCCCTCTTCAACCTTTCCCTTCCCCTTTTCCTTTTGAGCGATTCGGCAATCCCAGGCAGATCGTATCAATTCTTTTAACACAAAATTTATTTGATTTTTAAAGAATTCTTAATGCAAACAACCTATTCACGGCAAAAATATTGTATATTCAGTTCGCTAATCGTTACCAAAAACCTAAACTATTTTAAACCTATATCACCTAAAAACACATATATAGTGTTACAGAAGTCCTGGAACGGCTAAAAACTTCCTCGAATAACATTTTTTTCAGGGAGGACAAGGTCATTATTGAAGTAACTTTTAACCGGGAATTCAATGGTGACCTATAATTTGATTCTGACGATGACCTTAGTTTTTTTCAAGGTCAATTTTTTTAAATAGGGACCCACTTTTTATATAAGCAGTGGCTTAAACGGGAAATTTTACGTCCAAATATGTACCCAGGTCATTAGAACACTGTAACCTTCAAGGTCACTATGAGGTCATTTTAACGTAAACAAAATTTGCATTCCTCTTGGTTAAGGTCAAATTAACAGCTCTATCGATTGCTAATGTCAAAATAGGGGTTTCCACTTTTTAAAAAATTTGGGCCTGCATACCTCTGGGAATAGTAGCTTTAAATTTTTTTGTAACAAAGAAAGTTACGACTCTTAACAAGACCTTAAGCATGACCTGGAGGATAATATTCAAGGTAATTTCAAGGTAGATTTTTTCCATTGGAAATCTCACTTTTTTACATAGGCAACCGATCATACCTTGCAGCAGACATTGTATCAGTTAAAATGACCTTAGAGTGACCTTCAAGGTTACAATTTATATATGACCTGTGTACATATTTGAACGTTTTATCGCCCGCTCTGTCTATTGCTAGCCTCGCTCGCAAGCATGAGCGCGCGATTGTTGGTTCTCGCCCTGCGCGCTTGGCCTTTCAAAGTACCCCAAATTTGTGCACAAGTTCTTGAAAATGAAAGGTCCAGGCATCGACAATTGTCATTTGGTGATTGTGAATTCTCTTAAGTTAAAGCTCCTTCGGCGACGTTCAACTCTATCAGTATATTTTTATATAAATTTTATAGTAAATATAAATATTTTGTAAATTTAATGTTGCTTCTTTTTCAGCGCAGAGAAGCGAGTTGTATAAGCCATTCAAAAAAGTGCGTGAAGAGAACCAGATGATGAAATATATGAACACTGCTGATATTTCTACAAACTTATTATCACCTGTTATGATAAAAAAATTCCGAATTATTAAATAAATAGTTACTACTATCAGCAATTAATTGTCTTATAAATTTAAATTTTTCGGAAGTGAAGGTACTGTTACCTCCAAACAATGTAACATACCTGAAATTATATCTGCATATGGAGTAAAAGGTGGGGTTTTTAAAGAAATTTATTTTTTATTTGTTTGAAATATGAAAAATTATGTTAAAATTTTTTAATATTTTCTTAGTTTGTATGGATTTTGAAATAGTGCAAAAAGCTGGATAAATTGAAGTGGGAAATGCTTTCATATCTCAACCAATTGCAAACAGGCCA
>JAAAKG020140895.1:0-34219 GCA_010014905.2 Druon quercuslanigerum
TTTATGCAATAAGTTTATTTTGCAAGTCGAAATCATATTCAAGTTCAGTATCAATTCTTCATATGGTGGAGACTTTAGTTATAACTTCCGTCCCACCAAACTTCAGTTATTAGGCAAGGAATGGGAAAGGGGGGGGGGGGACCGAGAGCGTCGTCTTGGGTTGATGTTTTTATACTGAGAAGATCACCAGTCTTCCGCAGCGTTGTGTTGGATGGGTGTGAGTATGAACCCATTTTATAGTAGCCGGCCGTCCTCTGGGCCTCAATATTCACAAGTGGTAATAAATTACCATGACGTAGACAGCGCCCAGCAGGACCGACATGTGTTGAGCGATTGAAAAATCTCGAGATCATATGATATCGAATTGCAAGGTAAAAGAAGATTTAGAAACTTGAGATAGCTTAGTATATAGATTTTGATCACTTTCCCCTAATAACGGCAGAAGAAATAAAGAAAAGATTCATAAGAATAAGGATAAAAAGGAAATAAAGGTAAAAAGAGCAAGAAGAGGGGATTAGTGAACGAATAGAAAGGAGCAGCTTAAGAGAAAGGTCAGAAATATGAAAATGAAAGAGGGAAACGTAGAGGAGGTGATTGAAATAATAATAGAGAAACTATTTAGGTTATTAGAGTGCACAAACAAAACATAAATTAAGGAAGGAGAGGATAGAAGTGGATGGGATTAAGAATGTGAAGAGAGGAAGAAGAAAGAGAAAGAAAAAGTTTAAAAAATAAAGAATGGGGAAAATTAGTGAACGAGGATATAAAAGAAAGAGAAAGGAGTATACTGAGTTGTGTAATAAAAAAAATGATGGAAAATAAGAGGCTCAAAGAAGAGACGAAGAAAGCTAGGATGAGAGAAGAGACTTAGAAAGTATTAAATACTGCTGTGAGGGGTAGAGAGGAAAGTTGTAAAAGGAGGGAAATGTGACAAGGAAAAAGACGAAAAAGAGACGTGAAAGAGATGTCAAGGTGCTAGGAGTAATAAAAGGTGAAAAGTAACATTGTATGTATAAGTTTCCAAACAATGTTTGTAAATATGGGAGGAAGAACTAAAGGAATGGGCATGTATAATGTGCAATCAAATAGGGATGGCCAGAGTCATGGAAAGAATGAATAAATAAGGCAAAAGGGTTGGAGGTTAAAGATTGAAGGGGAGTGATTCTAATACCAACATTGTAAAATCGGGGAACATTGTATAAACACTGTCTTATCGGGGAGTTTAAAAAAAAAAGAAGTTAGGCAAAAAATATGAAGTTACCGAATCAGACATAGTGTTGGAAAGGATTAGGGGTGATGGGCAGCATGTGTGTTCTAAATTAACTGTTAAACAAAATATTTAAAAAGGAGAAAGGGGCGATGATAGCAATGTTCTTCGACTTAGAGGAGGCTTCCGACTCTTAAGTCTAAATCGAGATAGAAATCGTTATGTTCAAAAAGGGCTTTAAGTAATAATTTTAGACTGAAAAGAAGAAATTAAAAGAAAAGGATGGCGAGGAGTTCAGATAGGAAAAGAAGATATATATGCACTGGCATAAGCGTATGATAAAGTCTTGAGGACGATATGGGTAGACTAAAGGATGTCTGAATATAGGGTGACAAAAGAAGCACAAAGGAAGAAATTAGGTGCTAGAAAGGAAAGAGGACATGGAAGTATGTGAAGAAACTAAGGGAGAAAAAAGAGGGGAGTGAGCCCAACAGTCTTTAACGAAGGTAGAAGAAAGGTGAGGAAGGGCGATAAAATTAAAGAGATAAGAAGAAAGGATGAAGTTCCGTAGGGCATGAGATATAGTAGAGGGGACTAGAGCAAACTATGCAGAATTCGTGGGAAGGGGCAAGGAAAGATAATTCGCAGAAGGCTAGAAGTAGATAAAGAAATCAAAATATAACAAATGGTATAAGATAATAAAAAAAAAGAAGTACCGAAGTACTTATAAAAGGGATGGGGAGAGAGAAGATGGAACAGCAGAGAAAGATTTACAGTGATAAACGAAATAAGGGAAGGGATGTGTTGGAAAAAGTTGACAAGTGAATGTCGTAAGGATTTTGCAAGGAAACGTAAGTCGCTTAGAATCTGAAATAAGTGTGAGTTATGGCTCTGTAATAACTATTGAACAAAAATAAATAAGTGGATTAAAAAGTACGTCAGTGTATTCAAAATTGCATAACAGTAAAAATAAAAGTAATGATCTAGATATAAGAATTTATGTAAAAAGTTGTAATTACTTGTAAGTAGCAAGAATTGGACAATATAAAATATGTAGAAGGTAATATTGTAAGAAACGCAGGTTAGGTAAATCATATTGAAGATAGGTAAAATTTCCATATTGTTCACCAATTGTTTCATGTAGCTTCATCGCAATTTATTTCTTCACTTAAATTCACTGCAAATTCTGAGAAACTCATCTATAAAATCTTGTGTTTTGTGATGGCTTTTAGCTCGTTATAATCAAGGAGCTGCTCAAGAGGTCTGCAAGAAGGGTGTAATAATGGTCCAATGAACAGATGCTCAGCTTTACGAGCGATTTTCTAGAAGTAACGGCTAGCCAGGGAGAATAATGTCGAATGATCTTAGATTAGTTCGTGCTAATAGCATACAAGTCGAATGCTTGGTATTATTCAACGATCATGCCATATAAGGGTGACTGTGCGGTTACTTTTCTCATTGATAGTTCTGTAGGCTCTATATTCTATTGATTTGCGACATCACCATACGCTTTATTTTGACGACTTTAAAGTTCTAGGTGAGATTCTTGTTTCGAATACATTGCGAACCGTGTGGGTTCTTCTATCCAATTGTCGTCAGCCACCTTCTTTAAGGTTTAATTTTTTTCCCATCCAATCTCATTTTAGATGGATAGTCAGTCGAGATAAACAAACTAAGCTATAAATCATTATTGTCATTAGTCCCAGTGATGGATACTCGGAAAAGTCATTGTCAGCGGAATTGATGATCGAAGACACACGGTCTTAGTATCCGTCGTAAAATCGTAAGTGTTGTGATTTTGCAGGTGGTGAACTGCAGATTGTGGTCATTTGTTATGGGCTCTAACTTCAGAAATCTTACAACTTGTCTTGTAACTCCAGGATACGTGATTTGCACATGTTGAGGCAGAAATAAAAAAAAAGTGTTGTGGCCTTTATCAAACGAGGGAAATAGAATATTTAGAAATAACTTATTTCTTTATTTTTTAAAGAAAATCTTTTCAAAAAATGCTAAAAAAATAATTTTTGCAACAAAACTATCAGCTTATGAAAGACATGAAAAATCTAAGATGCTGCTTCACATTTTAAATTATTTCAGAATTTGTTGTGGCTTCAATTAACTCATTTTTGATTTAGAAAACATTATTTTTAGTGTCAAATTTAATCAAATTTCCGATAGAGGACTAGGTGAATCGAGCACAATTCACAGACCGATATTTAAAATCACTTCTCTCTATTAATTTTATATATTCTTTATCAAAACTCTAACGCAGTTTGTTAATTCATCAGCAGTCTTTCGATAATTAAAAAAATCAAGGTATACCGTAATGTTTTCAGAGTTAATGATTTTCAAAACACCGTAGGCATTGTTTCTTAAGTATACCAACAATAAAAAAAAAAGAAATTTCTCTGATTGAACTGAAACACTCACTCAAAACTGAAGCAAAGATATTTTGAATGTAGTAAACAACATAATCTCTTATTAAAGACTATCGAAGATTAACTCATTCTGATTAAACCTACATTAGGGCTAAGTGAGATCGGGTGGGCAGCTTTCAGAGCTTTGAATTAAACAACTTTAATCTCCCATGTCCATCCAGATAAATAATTGATATGAAAACCTTTTGCCTAATTAGAGTTAATTTTGGATGACGCACAAACAGTAAATTGCACTTGATTACGCAGAAATGGTAGCTAGTTTTGCAGAGAGTACCGTACTTTTCAGGCACAGAGTATGCAACTGTCCGAGTGCAAGGTGCACAGTTCTCAACAGTTTCCACAGAGGTTAGCCGCAGGATGGTAAATCACAAGACGCCATGCGGGCGTAGTTATATCGTGCGTGGCATGATGGAAGATTAGTCCGGCATTGTGCGAGCACGGAGGTGGCACGAGATGATTTATCGCTTACGAAAACATGGAGTAGGGTGACTTTCGCCAATCGCTACTATTCGACTACTAAATGACTACTAAACGACTACTAATACCTCTAAGTATGGCAAGCTTTTATATCTAACGAGGCTCTTCAATTTTTTTGCAGCGTATTTATTGTTCTTGTTCTTTAGGCCCCCTGAGTACAAATACGTCCTACATTCTAAAAGGGAAATCACTAATAAAATATCCTTCTAAAAAACTAATCAGTGGTGCAGTCAAGGCCTGACGGAGCCTGGCGCCACCAGGATACTTTTTTTTGAAGGCCTGGCGCCGCCTAGCCACTTTTTTGTCACACGGAAAATTTTTCCAGTTATGGGCCATCCATTAACTATATCAAAATATTTTGGCTTTTTTGACCTAATTTTACCAAATATAAAGCAGACGTTGGCGTTGGTTTTACGTTTATAGATGATTTTAAATGAAATAAATGTAGATAAACTGATGAGTCTAGTATAAAACACTTCAGATACTAACATTTTGAGCCAAATATATTAAATTTTCAAATAAAATAAATTAACATATCCGTTGCATTAACAAACAAGTAGATAAACTTTTCAGTAAAGGAGATGATTGATCCCATAAAATAGTTAAATAATTAACCAAATAGTAAAATGTTTAAGCCAAGAAGACCATTCTTTTAAAGATAGCTGAATTTAAAAAACAAGAATTTACTTTTCAAACAAGAAAGATCAATTTTTGATTATGAAGGATGACTTTTCTACTATAAAATATGAATTTAAAAACCAAAAATGATGATTTTAACAATATAATTGAATTTCTTACCAAATAGTTAAATTTTTAAACAAAAAATAAATAAAATTTAATAAAATATTTAAAATATGAAAGCAAAAAGACCAATTTTTTAGAAGAGAGTTCAATTTTCATTTCAAAAATTTTACTTTATTCAAAAAGATGACTTGTCTACTATAAATGAAAAGAAAGACGAGTTTTTAACATAATACATGAATTTTATGCCGAATGGTTAAATTTTTAACTAAAATAATATACAGGATTAAGCTTCAGCTAAAAATGGAATAGCTAAATCTTCGAATAAATAAAATAATTTTCAACCAAAAAAAATGAATTTTTAAGAAAGTTGTTAAATTCTCAACCAAAAAGATAAATTTTCTACAAAGATAATTAACATTCTACCAAAAAGAAAAATCCTAAATAAAATTAATGAATTTTAAATTACAATTATGAATCCTGAATTAAAAAAATAAACCAAAAAATATGAATTATCAATGAAACATGTAGCGGGTGATATTTCAACAAAACAATTGCATTTTTTCCAAAAAAGATAAACTTTTAATCAAGAGGATTAAACTTCTGCTAATTAAAGACTAATTTTCAACAAAATATGTTAATATTCAACTAAAAAGTTAAACTTTCAACTGGAAAGCATAAAATTTTAACAAAAAATGCAATAATTTAATTATCAGTTAAAGAAATTTATTTCCAACTAAACATGACACGAATTTTTATGAAAATAATTACATTTTAAAACAGAGATCAACCTTAAACTAAACAAACGAGGTGAATTTCTAACGAATAATAGTTAGAACAATTAGTTGTCTTTGACGAAAAAAATGAACTTTTACCCAAAAATATAGTGTGATTGCTTTATTAGGCTTAAGGTCTTAATATTATTTCATTTTGCAACATGATTTCCAATTACATCCCCACCAATGTAACACATTTTAGTTTTTAGCACCCCCCCCCCATTAAACTTGTAAAATAGTTTATTGAAAGTACTGCTAGGTCACTTTTTTTTAGGACTACACCACTGCAAATAACATTCATACTACAAAATAATTCCATAATGATTAAATTTCAATAGGCTATTTCTATTATCATAAATGTTCTCTCTATTGGTAGTTTCCGACCATAATAATCAGAAAATTGATTTTCATGACCAATTTGAAACATATACGTTATTGTTTCAAATGTCGCAGCTTTATGACCAAAGATGAGAAGAAAGTCCGAACAGAAAATGAATGACGAATGACCAATCGTTCAGCACTTCTGTTAGATGATTAACAGCCAGAATTGATCGTTTGACATTTATTTTCTAGGCGGGCTTTCTACTGTCCTGTGTAAAATGATTACACACGAATAGAAAATATATTTCGCATGCAGTATTTTCAAATTCTCTAAAGATACACTTTTACTTTCTCTATACATGCATGATCCTCTGTACACATAATATCACATGTCGCTATCAGCTGCTATGAATACCTAATGCTGCATAGACTGACGAGAAGTTAATACTAAGGTGTAAATTCATCGATGTCGAAAAGCCCTAAATTACAGTAGAATTTATGGACGAGTCTATTTTGAAGACCCCTATAAATAAGGTCCTATCTTTCAGCAAGATAAAAGCGATAAAGCGCTCTTAGATCTATAGAAGCCAAATTTCTTTGCGTCGTCAATTTCACGAATATGATTTACATCCTTAAAGGAACGTTAATATAAGATTATGCATAAGGAATATAAATTCAGTCATATGCAAAGTACTTTTTCTCTTCAGGTGTCATTTGTCTACCTAATTTGTAGATAATTTGTCTTTTATTCAAATTTTAACCCTAAAGAACCATACATGTATATTTTAATACCATTTTAAATATCTTTGTTGGAGAAATAGCAAGCGTCGCAGGTCTTTAAAGATTGGTAACTACGAGACAGACCGCACTACTGTAAATGGTAGCAGTTTGCAATCATCATAATTCTCAGCGCTGGTCTTCCGCCTGCTATACACAAGGACTACTTCGGGTTCCTTCTAGCAACCACGACACGAACCGCAAAACCGTTTTGTTCCTTATTGCATGGTCTCCTTGCCTCCGTTTAAAATTTTTATCTGCACGGGTATTTTAAACGGTGACATTGAAAAAGGAATTTTTGAAAAATTGGTACTTAGGTGGTTATGCGGATCCTTTCTCTATTCCACATTTTAAACATGAAATCAGTCTTTAACTAATAGATGTAGCAAGTATCACGAATAATTGGGCGTTTAGCTCTAGCTGAGCAACAGAACAGACATGTCCTAAATGTTTCATTTCAATAAGATTTTTTTCTTAAGGGGGTTATTCTCATACAGTTGGTACTTTCGACAAAAGTATAGATATAAAAAAATATTTTTTTCAAACTAATTTTTTTAGTGTGAATTAGGTGCAATGCCATTAAAAAAACCTATACAAGGGACAAAACGTTGTTTTTTGTTAGCTTGGACACAAATTATTTTTTAACACAAGGGTATTTGGGACATTATCTGTTATTATGCAAAAGATATTCAATTGAATTTAAAAATTGATAAAAAATTGTTAATCATTTTCGTGATTAAAATAAATAGCTTTTTTAAAATAAAATATAACATTCTGAATAAACTAATGGTAAAAAATCATTTGTGTCCACGTTATAACAAAAAATTATGTTTCGCCCCATTTCTTGGCCCCTGAACGTGCAGATATATAGTCAGCTGACTGTTTGTTATACTTAATTAAATAGTTAATATGTTTTTCAATAATATTTTTTTGCATTTTTTATTGAATAATCGTATTGTACAAATTTATTTATATTTGAAAACTGACTTTTCAATAATTTTCTACACGTTTTTTTCGGAAGAGTTTAATTTTTTATCACCCAGCCTGTAAAAACCAAAAGTAAGGTTACGTCGATGGATATTACGGCGATGGAAAGTAGCACACAAAAAGTTTTTTTTTAACTTTTAAGTAAAACGAATTAAAAAGTAATTTTGTGTCGCTCTGATCTCAATTTTTATCTTTTGTTCAGTAACATATTCAGTATGCATAAGGTCGTTAGTATATTTTGGCTTAAAAGTATATGATTCTATACGCCAAATGAAGGACTACGCGTTTCATCGTTTAGCTGTATATTTTTTTTATAAATGGTGAGCTATTGAAGATAACCTTATAATTTCATAAAAAATGCAAAAATATTATGTAAATTGATGCAGTTCTTATATGAAAATTTAAAAAATGAGAAAATGGTGGCGATTTTTCAGAAAATGGTGAGAATGGATTTTCTCGAAAAGGCCACTTTAGAAAAAAATTTTCTCTAAATTTTTAATAATATGCGCTACATATTCTCTAAGTTTTGCTTTTGGTAAACAATTTCTTGCTATTGAAAAAAATAATTTTTGCAAAAAAATAAAAAATGGTAATTTTTTCAAAAACTAAAAAAGAAAGGAAACCTATCAATAGAATATGTTTTTTGGAAATGAATTTTCTCTAAAATAGCCTATTTTACGTTTTTAAGATATAAAACAACATCAATTACTATACTTATTGAATTAATTATGATTACCTCGATTCAGGTACATTACCGTCTTTGGTAAGATTAATTTTTGAATCTTTCCTTCATATTTACTCTTTTCTTCGTTAGTTATTGAAAAAATTACCAAATTTAATTTTTGTCTATAAATGTTTTTTGCAATAGGAAAAGATTTTTTATCAAAAGCCAAACTACATGAACATGTAGTCCGTATTAACGACAATTCACAAAAAATTTAAAGGTGGCCTTATAAAGAACATCAATTTTTTTCAGAAAAAAAGCCGCCAATTTCTCATTTTAAAAAATTTGATAGTTTTCTCGGATCATTCAAAAGAGATTTCCTCAATGCATAATTACATCAAAGAAAAACCAACCAAATATGTATGTTTGGTAAAAAACTGCATAATATTTTTTCATCATTCCGACATCCAAGCAGGACCGTAAAAGATATTTCTACTTTTTGAGTGTGTTTTTTATTCTTAAACAAAAATTTTAAAGTGGTATTACTAGTAATTTTATTAGTCCCGAAACATGCCTACCCTAATTTTCTTTATATTTCAAAATTTTATACCCTAAAATGTCATTTTTTGTTACTCTTATAAATGTATGTTGTAGGGAAATCAGAATAGTTCTATAATGATTGTCTATCATTTTTCCACGGGTTTATGAAAATAATATAGGAAAGTTATTGCACAGGGCTCATATTTTATAACTAAAATATAATAATTGTTAAGTTTAAACAAATAAAATAATTTTTTAAAGTTTCATTATAAGATTCATCCATTTTGATTGATTTCAATTTAAATTTGTTTGATATTAATTGATTTATATGTGAAATAATTTTATGTTTAAAGCTTCAAATATAAAGTCGCTAAAGAAGTGAAAAAAGATTTTCGATTTTTAAATTATCATCAAAGCGGTAGCATGACATCCAGAACGGTCACTGTCAGTTTCTGACAGAAAACCAATCTAAAAATAAAATTATAAGAAAACAATAGAATCACTATGAACCCATTTCAAGCTTATATCAAAAGGTATTAGCAGTGAACACTTATTAATTATTATTAGTAATGATCATTTGCCATCTTTTAATATTAATACTTCTTTATAATTTTTCTTAATTTCTTACCAACAGTTCAGCCACCTTGTGAATCCACGCTTGACCAGGGATGATTTTCCTTTCATCCCGTACAACAAACCCGCGACACTTGAATAATTAAACTGGTAAGAAATACTTGTGAGAATCTCGTCGAGGATTTACAAGGAGGTGGTTGAAGTCGGAGGACACGTGTATTCTTGGTGGTCCTCGTGCCTCGGTGGACACGCCATTAGGAAACAAGAACGGCACCAGCATCCCCGAACAATGCAATTTGTAGCCACGAGGTGGTCCTATACGGTACAAATCTTCGTCCGCTACATCCTCTTCAAGACTGGCGAATAGCATCCACGAAATACTACCAACATTGTGCTCGCGAAATGCAACACGAACCTTCTGGGCTACCAACAAGCCAAGCGTTGCATTTCTCTCATTTTCACCAGAAGGTAGGAATTTATGAAAGATTCTGCAACCACCGAACCGACCCAAGAAGCATTCCGGTTGGTGGCCTTGAGATCGAGACTTCCGAATCATTCGATTTCCCCTGTCTCCTCCGCATGGATTCATGGGAATTGGAAGTCGAGTCTTGTGGCTGCTGTCTTGTAGCAATTCACGTATGATAGTAGCAGTCGTGCTACCGCGAATTCCGCGCGACGTAAGGTACGTCGTTGATCAAAATCTCAGAGGTCTTTATTATGTTATTACGAGGTGCGATGTCGGCTTTTCTGCTGTCCTCGTCACGCTAATATATTCCTATGCCTATTTAATTAAGGAAGCTCCACACTGAAATTTATAGAAGTTTGTAGGTTTCTTATTTCTTGTGAGGTAGCATCTCCGCCAGTAACTCAAGAGGTATTAGCTTGATGGTAATCGTAAGGAATCAAATGTCTTAATTACAACATTCTAGCAGATTATTTATTTGAAATCTGAAATAGTTTATCTACTTTGAATACATATGGAGAAGCTGGGATGAAACTAAATTTTTTCCAAATAACTATTTTCCGTTGTTCGAACAAGGATTTAAGCTGCCACGAATAAAACTAACAAAACCCTTGTGCGATGTTTTGACGTTATATTGGATAGATCATAATACCAATTAGAAATTTTAACAAAAACGTTTTTGAAATTTTGTAAGATTTAAAAAAAGATTTGAAGATGTCTGATATTGGTAGAGATTTATTATTATTAATTTATTAGTACCTTCAAGAAAATTGTTTATTCTAAAAATTACAATTAGCAACGATTGTTAATATTTTATAGTCCCACCATTTTTGTAACTTGTCAATTACTTCCTAAATTATTTTTAAAATTGTCGGTACATAACGGAAAATTCAGTATATTGAGGAATTTTCAAGTTGCTCTAATTTTGGTTAATGATCATTTTTATATTATTAAAGAAAATGTAGTATCTTAAACTTATCTTTGTGAAATGTTTCCGCTAAGCATCGATGAGTAAAATCCTTCGAAGGCAGCAATCAGGTAGCACCTCTATAGACACCATTATTTAATCTGAGAGACTCTTCAATATAAAGTGTGATAAAAAACTCCGAACATATTGTCTACTAAATTTATAGGTTTAAAATATGCGAATAAAAGTTTATATACATATTTTTTTATTTCTTCATTAGTATAGACAATCAAAATCAGTGAAGAAAATAGATTTATGCAATGTTAGACAGTTTTAAATAATAATTTGGCTTCATCAACTCACCTTGAAGAAATTTGTAAGAAAAATAAGCACATCACAATAAACACTTTACTTTATGCCCTACAAGGATTCTTAAAGTAATTCACTCGTATCAACAACAAAGAAAAAGATGTATTCTTTTTATAAATCAATTTTGATTATTTTATTAAAACTGTCGTTGCTTTTTCGACGTTTGTCTAAGGCTGAGCCCCGCGTAGCTATGATCCTACAAAAAAGGAAATCACTCAAATATTTTAAAGGAGACATCCTTCTCATTATCTTTATCGCCAACTCGTGGTTCCGTGTCTGGTAAAATAAATGGTTTCATATTCTTTGTTCTCATAAATTTTTTTCGCACATATTTTAATTTAGGATTTGCTTAAATAAAGAAGACTGATAGGATTTTTGTCGAGAAAGATTTTGTAAGAGTTTCATAGAATATCAAACCTACGTCTATGACCATGCAAATGAAGCTATTAATACGGATTTAGTGTTCCGTTACGCGCTTTGTGTGGCCTCATATATCAGTTAAACTATCATTTCTTGGTGCTTAGCAACGCCATACTTCTCAGGTGGCATGAACACTCGAAGTGTTTTGAGGAATAAGGGCATAAGTACCAAAATAAGACTTTTTAAGGAGGCACGAAAAACTGTCTAACTTTAATACATTTAATTCTAAAAAAAACGCAGTTGCTTTTGAGCTATTACTTAGTTCTATTGAATCGTGAAGGCAGCACTTTAAAAAATCAGCAATTGGCGAGAAATTCATTCTAAAAGAAAGAGTGTTTTTGCAAAAAACATTGACTATGGTTTGGAAGGAGTTGTACAACATTTGAATTTTTTAATTAAAAAAGAATCCACTTTAGTGTTATTACGTAGCTCTTATATACTTTAAAGGAGCAATGCAAAAATTAAACATCTATGTGGAAGTCCTTATCAAAGAACAGGGCGTTCCAAAAAATGCTAATAGTTATACAGAAAAAGCTGCATAAGTTTTTGGCCTTTTAATTTTGAAAAAGTACTCAAGAGCTACATATGTCTATTAAATCTTAAAAATAGCATGCGAAAAGGAATGTCTGATGATTTTTCATATCAGTAAGTAAGTGTTACAATTAACAATTTTGAAAATATTTGAACTTAAAAATATTTCTTTCATATGTTTTAAAACAATTTTCGAAAGAATAATCGCTCATTGTTAAGTACCTGTATTATTTCTCCGATTTTCATGAGATTAAAATTAATCTCCAAGCGCGTTATTGGAAAAAAGTATAACACAAATTCAAATTAATTTCAAATTGGAAAACTAGTAAAATATTTTCAACAGGGTTCTTGGTAGTAGGGTAGATTGATTTATTTACTTTAGGTGATAAGAATTAAAATTTTTTTTTAACTCTCAGTAATATATTTTCGTAAGATAATTCTAAAATTTAGTTCCATGAAAGAAACTGAACGTTGAGTTCGATAAATCGATCGACGATTGAAAAATCAACATCATTAAACTTTAGAGCTGCACAGGCAATTCTACACAGTTTAAGGTTTTCTTTAATCAATAGGAACGCAGAAGCTACTAGAGCAAACTATTTTCAGTCTGCCATTATTTAAATAACGTGGATTTGCATTAAGACATGGACGCTTTCCAAAAATAGACTGTAAGGAATACTTTAATATAAGTGACAAAACTACGTGGTAAAATACAAACATATTATCCTAAATAGTCAGAAAAGAGCACCAGCTACATTGTTTCCATCAGATAAGTACGTGCACCTTATTTGGTATTCGCAGAAGTACAAAATAATGTATTTTATTTTATTGATATAAATATCGATGTTTCTATGTTGTACATTCAAAAAAGATTTAAAAAATTGTCTACACCGTATATTTGCATACATTTTAAAATAAAAAAAAGTGAAATCGAGATCACTTAAAGGAAGAAATTTACAAAGCATGTAGCACACAGTGTCGAGTTCAAGGAGTTTTTAATCGATATGTAAAATATGAAATATCACACACGTGCAATGTTCTAAAAAATTGTAGATTTATTTTCATTAAACTTATGGACTTGGATTACGTTAAAGCTTAAGGGTGAGGGGGGGGGGGGGCGAGAGAATTTGAAAACAAGATCTTGGCAAAAGTCAAGGAATTTCTATGACTTTCAATATTAATGATAAGGAAAAACGTGTAAATAGGCGGGAAAAATTAGGAATTTTTAAAAATAAAGTTTTGCAGCAACATAATATGATATTCTTAGAATTAAAGGAATTTAAATTAGATTGAAATCCAATTTAAATCCTTATTTAACGTTCAATAACTAATTTAATATTTAGAAGTCCTATAAATAAAGCCAAGAATCCAATGAACACATTTAGATACTCACCATAAAATGCTCCTATTGTAATTAAAAAATAATAATGATAAAACTTTTATTTATTAATCCTTTTTGTTTATTATTCTCAAATTATATGAAAAGATCATGATATAAATATTCACCGATGTTTCGGCCCTCATACAGCACCCTTATTAAGGTAAGAAAAATTTGAGCAGGTAGAAACAACAACAAAACCACGATAAGCGTGCTCTATGAGTGCGGCAACATTGGTGAATATTTATATCTTGTTTTTATTTTCAGGTCATCTATAACATTCTTGTTAGTACTTTGCTCGCCTTGTATTTACATTTATATATATTTTTGCAGTTGTTTCCTTCTAAGGATAATCTATTTCGTTCTAAATTTTATTATTTGTTTCAATATTAAAAAATTTTGTTAAAAAGTCATTCTTTTTGGTGGGACCTTTTTCTGAAAATTTATCTTTTTAAATTAAAAACTTATCTATTTTAGTAGAAGTTGTATCTTTCTTGGATAAAAATAAAAACTGTTTGGTTAAAAATTCAACAAACTATATAGAAAGTCATCCTGTGTGATTGATAAATTAAGTCTTTGGTTAAGAATTTATCTTTTTGGTTTAAAAATTCAAGTTTTTTTAGACAATTTTCTTTTTGTTAAAAATAAAATTATAATGTTGAAAAGTCAAACTGAGATATTGCTTTCCTGAACATTTTACAATTTATTTGATAATTTGTCTTTTAGACTTAAAAATTCATTTTTTTGTCAAAAAGTTAGTTTTTTGTTTACGTTCGATAATGTTAGTTAAAAAATCATCTGTTTAGTTAAAAGTGTAACTATTTTGTAAAAAGTCATTTTTTGAAATTAAAAAAGCAACTACCTGGGTGAAAAGTAAACTAATTTGTTCACAATAAAATATTTTTTTTGCCAAAAACTTATATTTTTTTGATGGTTCAACAATTTAGATGGACTTTAGTTTCTTTCGTCACTAAAAAGTCTTTATTTATTGAAAATTCGTCTTTTTGGGTCTAAATCAAATTTTTGTGTGTTAAAATTTCATCTTTTTTGGTTGAAATATCAACTGTTACACTTTTTTGCTAAAAACAATTTGTTTTTAAATTCAACTATTTTGTTGAAAGTTCCATTATTCGTTAAAAGTTTACATGGTTTGTTAAAAAGTCATCTTTCACGGTAGGAAGGTCCTTTTTTAGTTTAATAAAAATATAAATTGGGAAATGCAATCCATATTTATGCCTTTCTCATAATGTATTTGACAAAGTGAATCATAACTACAAATTTAATTAACAATGGATATTTTTATATGTATGATAATCAACCTTTATAAAAATATATCATATTATTGTTAAATTAAGTCACTTGAGTCAAATTTCATTACTTAAAAAAGTAATTAACATGCTTCATAATTGAATTACTCCTAAATTTTACAATTTCCTAATTTATTGTCAAGAAAGCTATAATATACATCTTTCGTAAATATTTATTTGATTTCGTAATAATATTAACATGTATAAGACCTTACCTGCAAAGCATATATTATTTTAAATACAAAAAATTTCAATTACTTTCAAGTCCCATGTCTTATTATTTCCGAAAACGATAAATGACGTAGAGTAAGGAGGGATATAAATATTTTTTTACGGTTCTCTGCAGAGTGTGGGTGTCTTAAAAAGGGCCAATAATCCGTTACGTAATAAAAGTACGGCCCCTTACCTAACTAAAAAAAATTAATAACTTCATTGCATACCAACAATTTTAACAAATCGTTTAGTAATTTCTAATTATGAATTTATGTGACTCACGAATAGTGACAGCTTCGCTTGGAATTCGAACAATACAGTACCAGGCATCACTCAGCCTTCCTGTGACTAAAACAAGCCTCACTAAAAAACTTCCAACTGCTTATTTTCCCATATACATCGAAACAAATAATACTTATTTAACATTTAGAGCCTCTGGTGGTACTTTCTGTTTCCATCATTCATGTCCATTTTGCAAAGTAAATACGTTTTCAAATTTTATGAGCTCAAGCTTTCAGGAAAATTAGCAAGCACTCGAGCAGGAGGCGAAGCGTAATGATTTTCCTGAAAAATTCGGTAACATGGGTGAGAAGATGGGTTCGGAGGAGTTTAGCGTGGGTGGAGGAGTGCTGAAGGAAGAAAAGATGCAAAGGAGAGAAAAGGAAAAGAGAGGTGGGTCTGAACGATAACTGGAAGAGAACACTGAGAGATACCAATCTTACGCGTGGAAGCCTCTCGAGTAGTGAGTAAAAGGTGGCGAACATCTCGAACATCGTCCCGTAATCTAATGAGCACCTGCTAGGGGCGCCGTAAACACTTTCCATACTGATGGACACCCTATGTGCAATCGTGCACGTACTTTTTAACGCTGAACATTTAATTATTTATATATTGTTTTATAATACTCTTTGCTCATAGTTCCCTAAAATAATTTTACAAAAGATCACATACACTTAAGTCCCGATATAAGAAGAGCTTCGGGCATGGCTGAGAGTGCGCGGCTCCAATCATCATAAAACTGAGTAGGGAGTTCAATGTTCTAGGAACATTGTAAAGCAGGGGTTATTATATCGGGAGTTGAGTGTAATTGTTACATTTCTGCTGAAAATGAGAACTTATACACTTTATTCTATTCCCAGGAATAAATATTTACCGCACTTGTAATTTGATATAGTACAAACATGCGGTTTTCAATCATTCTCAGTGAAAAAACTCCTGGTTGAATCAGGTATAAATGAGGTAAAACCGGGGTTAAATTAGTCGTGGCTCGAATCCTGCCGCAGCTGTTTTTGCCAATTTCTTTTTTCATCCAATATTTTTTCATATTTCAATTAAAGCTGTTTGTTAAAAAGTGATCCAAAGAAGTGTTTTGGTCTAAATTTAAATAAATACGAAAGAGGGTCTATTATTAAACATCCTCTGCTAAATTATCCGATTACAAATATATGAATAATCTCTAATTAATCTCAAAATTGATTATTTAATATGATGATTGTGGAAAAGGGATCAATGCAAGTTAATTTCGAAATTTCACTGATATTATACGTTAAAATACAATTTATCAATAAAATCAGTTCAGAGAAATCAAAAAGCTGAAAATAAATAAGCCAAGTGTTTTCGTAATAATTGTATAAAATAAAAAATGATTGAATAAATCAAAACACTTTCCAGCAAATAAAAACGAATAAATAAATAGAATATGCATCCTGAAAAGGGATCTTAGCAGTAGATCGAATTAGATACCATTTCCTATGTAAATTTTTTTTTCAATGAGATAAATCTGAATTAAAATGAAGAATCTTCAACGAAAGAGGGGACTACCAAATTGTTAAATTTTGTAAAATCAAATTTATTTTTAAACAAAAAAGATTATTTATTTGACCAATATTTCAGCCAAACTTCGTTTTATTTTAAACAAAACAACAGAAATATCAAAGGAGGACGATTTTCAACCAAACTGCTTACTTTTCAGAAAAATAGATTAATTTAAAAAAAATAAATGTTTGATAAACTCTCACATCTTACAATTAAATCATTTAATTTTTAATCAAGTATATTGCTCTTCTTACCACAAAAGACAAATTTTCCACAATACATAATTTTTCAATCAAATATTTCTATTTTTAACTTATAAAGTGAAGTTGACCCAAAATGAAAAACGGATTTTTAACCAAACAGTAAATCTTACTTTAGCGATTTATTTTAGTTAATGGTAGTTTAATTTTTAACTAAAAAATATACATTTTCGACTAGAAATGAAATATTTAAATTTATAGAGAAACGAAGTAATTTCCATCAAAGAAACACATGAATTTTCATCCACGTAGTTTAATTCTCAAACAAATAAATAAATAAATATTTTATTAAAATAGCTTATTTATTAACTTAAAAAGGCTTTTTGAACTGATTTATTTCATTTAACGGCAGTTTCATTTTTGACAAAAAAAGATCAATTTTCGTCTAAAAATTAAATATTGCAATTTATAGTTAAAGGAAGTAAATTACAATAAAGAAAAACACGATGTTTTATTAACTTAGTTTAATTTTCAAAGAACGAAATTAATTTTATATCAAAATACTTTAATTTTCATCCCAAAAAATAACGAAGCGGTATAGCGGATTAGCAAAATACATTTCTCCTCTGAGAGAATAATTAAATTGAATGAACGTCCATAGCGACTTTGCACAAAAAAACGATGTAGAATATTAAGTAATATAAACCGTTAACAATAAGTTTCATGTTTTGATAAAAGGAGGTACAATAGTTGAATAAATTTCTGATAAGAACCCGCTGTGTTTTTTTTCAGGAAGTCTAAAGATAGGGGGTGAGAGGAAATAAGGAAAGGGAAAGAGGGAGATAATAGAAAAATAAGAAAATGGGAAGTAGAAAAAATGAGGGGAAATGAGCGTAGGGGAAGTAGAGAAGTAGGGATATGGAGGGGAAATGAGGGAAGAAAAAGTAGAAGAAGTGAAGAGGAATGAGATGTGGAATTGTGCAAGTGAGGCGAAATTAAGGGAGGGGAAGTAGGACAAGTGATTGGTAATTAAGGGAGGAAAAGTAGAGGAATCAATTACAGGTATGTGATTACTTGGAATGGAAAGTAGGGGAAGGTAGGAGAGGGGACAGTATTTAAGGAAAAAGCTGGAGAAGAGAGTTTTAAATGTGAAGTGATCGGAGGGAAAAGATGGAATAAGAGCTTTGAACGCCTCTTTTATTTCATTTTTTTCATTTTGAATTACCATTTCTTGATATAGGTTTTTCCAGCAGAGCACTCTTAGATTCTGAACGTAAAAATATAATTTTACGATCCACAGCAATAGGAATATAAAACAGTCGTAGATATGATTGTACAAGTGCAAATATCATGCTGGTAAACATAAGCATATATAAAATAGAGTAAGCAGGTCGGTTTTGACAAAGGAAAAAAATAATTATTCTAGAAATGTGCTGGTGTTTATCAGTTCTCCGTTTTGCCGGTCTGTAATTAAATACTAAATACATACGCTCTATCATATAAATTAGTCACTCACTATTGTACCTACTTTTATTTTTTACAGAATATTAATGTTGTCTTAAATTTTCAAGATCATTATAGGCTTTCTGTACTCAACTCATTTCTGCTTACGAAATAAGATTTACTCTGCATCTATACTTCAATAAAGCGTGACGCATAAATTCAGTAAAATTTTGTTTTAAAATGTTGACCTCCCCACTATGTCTTATGTAATTTTTACCTCCGAAATTCTTTTTGTGAATGTATTTATTGCCGTCCATAAATTGCGTAATACGATTAACGGGGGGGAGGGGGGGTTGACTGTATCTTATGAATCAACAACGTAGTTCAACATTGTACCAAGTACAATGTTTAGTTGCGCTTTCAACGGGAAAGATCAACTTTCTACTAAAAGAGATAACTTTTCTAATTAAAATCTCAATTTTCAAGCAAAAAGATAAGTTTTCTATCAAAAAGACAAACTTTAAAAAAATTAGGTATATGTTAACCAATCACTTGAATCTTTAAATTAAAAATTGTTACATTTTTAACCAAGAAGTTCAATTTGAGTTAAAACGATTTATTTAAAAAAAAAAAAATTTACAAAGAATAATGTATTAGCTTGAGGAATTCTTAAAGATTATTGATGATTATTTTTCTACCGCAAAAGACATATTTTGAACAAATAGCACAAATTTGTAACCAATAAGTCGAATTTATATATTAAAAATTATAGATTTTCATTTAGAAATGGAATAGTTAAATTTTCATTAGAAAAAAAAACTTAAATTTAAAAAATTGGTCTCTAACAGAAACAAAAAAAGGGTAAATTTAATAAAGGATAAATTTTCAACAAAAATTAAGATCTATCAATCAAAAAACGTTTTTTCTAAGAAATTCATTCTAATTTTAATCGAGGAGTTTAATTTGCTACCTGAAAATATTAATTTTTAACGAAAAAATGTGAAAGTTGATATTTCAGCTAAATAGACTTGAAGTTTAACTCGAAAACATTTGAATTAACCTATAATTTTTCATCAAGAAAAAACGAATTTTTAATATTATATTACATTTTTCAAACAATACAATTTAAGTAAAACAATGACTCTTCAACAAAAAAGTCATTTTTTAATCGAAATAGAATAACTTATCACCAGCCAGATGTAGTTTAAGCTAAAAAAGATTACATTTCTACAAAAACATATGAATTTTCAAACCAAAGGATATGAATTTTTAACTAAAGATTTAATAGTAGACCTTTCGACCAATAAGAATGAACTTACAACTAAAAATAGTTCGATTCTCGTATTAAGTTCATTTATACTAAAATAATTTTGATTTTGTGTATACAAATTTAAAAGATATCAATTCCGAATCTTCAAATTTGAATTATTTTCAATTTTAAATCTTAAACATTGAACTATGTTAAAAAAAATAAATAACTGCAAATCTTTAGAGTTGAATTACGTGTTCCAAAAAGTTACAAAATTATATAATTTTAAACTATAAATATTCTAACAAAACCAATATTAATGAAAAATTAAAAATTTTGAAACATTTAAAAGTTCTAGTTGTTTGAGTTTTAGAATTTTTAACTTTAAATCTTTAAAATTGAGATATTCCAAAAAATACAATAAAAATTACTTATCCTTAAAACATAATTATTTGAAATTCAACAATTTCTAATGCCAATAAAAGAAAATTTGGGAAATAAAATGAGAAAAAGCCTACGACAAATTTTTATTCCAGTCTTCGTGAATGTCTCTCTTTTTTTTATATTTCTTAAATATATGGACAATATGATTTCTTGTGAAATTACATTTCTTTTCAAACAAAACAAAACAAAACAAAAATTTCATGGATACTCTGTTAGTGCATATATAATTTCTACTCTAATGTATCCCATTTTGATAAAAATCCAATTATCGTTTCCAGAAATATTGATCACTAACAAAAATGTATCCCGAAATTCAGGATGGCGTAACTTCCGCAATTTTGAAAACTTTCAAAAATCCTTGGGCCCAAAATTTCTTTCATGTAACATAATAATGTTAACAACTTTTATCAAAATCGAAATACCAGAAGCAGGTCTTGATATTTCTGATAAATACGGGCCCCACGTAAAAAATTTGCAAAAATGCGGGAAGCCACCCCTGTAAATAGGAAAAAATATTATGTACTTTACATCCCACCCTTGCCCACTTCTTGTGGGGTTGAGTGGCACCAATACTTTTTTCTAATTTTTCGTGTTATCTACATGTTGGTGCTTTCCTTTTGATATTTTTTTCCGATCTTGAAATTTTTCCGAAAGGATGATGTCACAACGTGACTTACCAGAAATGTGATTTTCGGGTGGCTGACATAATCCTGATCCAAAGAATTGAAAAATCTTCAACTTTAAATCTACAGGATAGTCATTTCAAAGAAATGTTAAAAATTTCATTATTTTATACCTTAAAAAATTTAAATTGAATAAGTTGGTAAATATTCATTTTAAGTATCTTGAAAATTGAGGAGTATTAAAAATCGCACATTCTATGCCTAGTTAGGCAAAGTGTCCCACTACCAGAAGAGACCTACATTTCTGGTCCAAAGCACGCCTAGAAAGCGAGGAAACCATTCTCGTGTAACAAAATAATAATTTACTCTCCTATTATTTCCCTATTTTCGTCCCTTATGTTTGCACGAAGAACGTCGTATTAGAAATTATGGTAGCGTAGTTCATTATAGCCTGGCGTTTGATATTGTGAAATCCTGTTACTATTATGCTTCTCATTATATCGTCATTGCTAACTATGCTTCCTGTCTTATTTGTCTTAATTTTAAGCAGTTATTCCTTCATCTTATGTTTTCATTAACTGTTCTCCCAGAAGCTGCACGAGTCCAGCCCTATAATTTGAAAATTAAATTCACCTGCAGATGAACAAGCAAGACACAGCCTTTCCCAAGACAAGAGGTGAACTCATGTTTAGATTGACCATTGCGAGGTTCTACAGGAGAGGCGGTGACCCGCAGAGACTTTCACCGGGTCTGTACGTGACCTTATGCGTACGACATAATGATCTCATCCTTGTTATCTCGTGCGAAGGATTAGAAAATACTCAAAAAATGAACACAGATGAAGTATTTGCATTTTATTAAAACTTAAGAAATTGGCTAGGAAAACGAGAAAAGCCGGAACTGTAGATAGTAATAATCCTTGGGAGAAACGGCCAAACATTAAGTTTTTTTAATGTTTGGCCGTATTTAAATTTTCCTGATCAGGAGAGTCTGTGACTCTCGAAACGTTGATTTTTAAAATAAAGAAGACCTATTTTACACTGAGGTTCTTTTTTAATTTATTGTCTGGAGTAGATCACTACCATCAACGCACAAATGTTAAATTGAATCATCCACTCAGACGCAATTAATATCACAACTGGATCAACAACATCGATCGTAATTATTATTATTCTATTTCCTTTTTTGACATAATATAGCATTATCTATATGGCCAAATTATTATTCACCATGTTTTTTAATTAAATTATGACACGCTTTCTACATGCTTATACTACTGTTAAGAATTTTACGAATTTAAACAAAAAAATCAAACATCAAGGTTAGAGAAGTTTTTTTAGTACACTGTAGGAGTCATGGCTTAATGCCTAAAAATATCACTAATGCCACAAACAATATTAAGAACCCACAATTTTTTAGTTTTTCGGTCATGAATCATGTGAATTTTATGGTAGATTCTCTAGAACGTCGACTACTTAATGATGAAATCAGGGATTTGAACATTCACCTAGAATTTCTTAGAAAAAACATGAACAATGATAAGATCATTTTAAGAAATATTCTACCTTCTAATATTTATACTAATATTTTACAAAATACATATAATGATTCGATAACCTCAAATTAATAAAAACGTCTAAATAGAAAATTTCCGAACTTAGCAAAAAATAATAGTTTGGAACAATTAAATATCAACAGACACAAAGAACTAACTAATAATGATTCCAAGGATCCTTGGATTATTAACTTCAGTGATGTTACAATTCCTGATGACATCAATGATGTTTCAAGATTAGGTGAGAAATTTAGTTCTTCCTTTGTTACGAATAAAAAAGATATAGTGTTTAACATTGTAAAAGATGTTGAGTCAAATATTAATTTAATTGAAAATCTAGATGTTCGAGATATCCTTAGCCACAGAGTTCTTAATTCTTCACAACAATTTTTAAAACATAATCAAATTACACATTTAGATAGATTTAAAAAAAAAAAATTAAAAAAACTCAATCTTTTATCAAATCAAACGAACAACTCTTTTTAACTCATGCGGATAAAGGGAATGTCACAGTTTTACTTAATAAAGATTCTTACATAAACAAAATGAATTGCTTGCTTAACGATACTAAAACCTATAAAAAATTAGATTCTAATCCGGAAGCTATAATAAAAAAAGACATTTTTAATCAATTAAAGAAGTGGAGAATGAAAGGTTATCTAGGAGAAAAGATAAAACGTAAGGATATCTTGGTACATGACACCAACATTCCTAGAATATATGGTCTACCAAAGATCCATAAACAAGATTGTCCGTTACGACCTGTCGTTTCTTTGATTAACTCTCCAACCTTCAAAATGGCAAAACTTTTTAACAACATTTTTAAATTAGCTTTAATTCCCCCAAAATATCAGGTAAAAAATTCTTTTGAGTTCAAAAATAAAATTATTAAAATAACGGTTCCTCCTAATCACATTATGGTGTCATTGGATGTATCATCTCTATTTACCAATGTACCATTAGATCTTGTCAAAAACAGTGTTCTTGCTAGATGGATTAACATGAAGAACTTCACTAATTTACCTCTGATTGAATTTGAGAAAGGTATTGAAATTTTGATGACAAAAACATTTTTTCAATTTAATAACACTTATTATAGACAAGAACATGGGACTCCAATGGGATCCCCAATTTCACCCACTTTAGCTGATTTGGTAATGCAAGATTAATGATGGAAACATCATTAATGACTGGTATAAAAAAGATACTTATTCTGGTAGATATATTAATTTTCTTTCTAACCATCCTCTACAACACAAAATAGCTACAATAAAAAACCTCGTTGACACAATATTTAAAATATCTCGTGAGTCCTTCCATGAGTTTAACATTAATTTTATTAAAAGAATTTTGTTCTTGAATAATTATCCGAAAAGATTGGTACAAGTTCATATCAGAGAGAAATTAAAAATGCCTAAAGAGTCCAGCACATCACAATTGAAGTCAGTTCCGGTTCAGAATATTGACTTCAAACAATTTGTCTCTATACCTTTCCATGGAATTTTTCCGTTTGAAATAAAAAGAATTCTTAAAGATTTCAATATAAAAACAATTTTCAGAGTTGACTCCAAATTTGATAAATTTATAAAATTAGGTAAAGAACCTCTTGATAATTTTCAAATGACTAATGTAGTATATAAAATTAATTGTTTGAGTTGTGATAAATGTTACATTGGTCAAACTGGTAGATTATTGGCTACTAGAACCAAAGAACATCATGACAACTTTTTACATAATCCAAAGAACCATAAAGTCATTGCAAAACACCAGGTCCAAACTGGACATCAATTTGACTGGAATCATGTTCAAGTACTACACCATGAACCTAATGAATCTAAACGACTAGTGGCTGAAATGTTTTTTATCAAGAGGGAGAGTTTTAATTGTTTGAATATAATTACAGATTTGTCCAACTATAGTCCAATATATAACATCATTCTAGATTCTTTAATTTAATATGTTGACTCGTATTCTCATATGTTACCGTATCTACACATTGTTAATATTACATAACCAATGTTATTTGTTAATACTAAGTATTTTTAATGAGTTCAAAATTTTGTAACCTTTACTTTTTATTATTGACACGGCACTGGTTATTGCTTCCTTATTTGTCTTATATCTCACTCTATATTCACGTTCTTGGTACTAACCTCAAAAATGAAGCAGAACGTTCTTCCTGTCTCCTTTTCAAAAAAAAATTTCAAATAATTAGAATCTTCATTATATTAAAAACAAATTTTTTAAACTATTTTATAATAAAAAATGAGGATCATAATGATGACTTCAACTCTGTTTTTAAACTTTAACACAGGTAATGTTTTTTTCATAATTCGTAACTTCATAACCTCTAATATCAATTTAACATGTTATTAATAAACTCTATGAATTTATCTAAATTTACAGTTGGACTAATATCATGAATGTGGAATTGGAGATAAGATATTACTTTACAACGTATATTTTTTAATGTTTGGCCGTATTTAAATTTTTTCCTGATGAGGAGAGTCTGTGACTCTCGAAACGTTGATTTTTAAAATAAAGAAGACCCATTTTACACCGAGATTCTTTATTAATTTATTGTCTGGAGTATGTCACTATCATCAACTCACAAATTTTTAATTTCATCATCCACTCAGACGCAATTAACATGACAACCGGATCAACAACATCGATCGTAATTATCAATATTCAAAATTTTTAATAAAACAGTTCCTTTGGGTTGAATCTTAAATAAAAATTTTCATTCCTTAACCAAGAAGATTTATTTTCTGTACGAAAATATTTATCATTAAATAAAAAGTAATAAACTACAACCGACAAGATTAATTTTTGACCAGGAAGACACATTTTTTTAATACATTAATTTGCAAGTAAAGCGATGAATCTTTAAAAAAAATCTTTTTGAAAAAAAGTGTGTAGCACCTAACGAAAGGGTAGAATTTTTTTAAAAAGTGTTATTTTTTAATAAAGAAGATTAACTTTCTATGAGGAAAGATGAATTATCAACAAAATTTACAAATGTTCAACCAGCAAGATTAATGTTCTACCAAAAAGTGCAATTTTTAACTTAATACATTAATTTCCAACACAGGTCATGAACCTCTTAAAAAATTAATTTTGAAGCAAATGTTCAACACTCAAAAAGGGTAGAAGTTTTGATAAAAAACATTATTTTTTATTTGAAAATGAACTTGATATAATTGAGCTTGAAATTGAACTTGAAATTAAAATTGAAAACTGATGTTTTCAATTAAAAATATTAATTTTTAACCAAATAAAATACAGTGACATGTTTGGCAAAGAAAATTAATTTTCAACAAATTAAAAATGAATTTTTAACAAAATATTTAAATTTTTAACTAAAGGAAATCATATTTTACAAAAATTATGAATCTTAAAAAAAGAAAATTTTAAGAACAGAGTGCAAAATCCAAAGCAAAAAGTTGAGTTTTCGGTCAAGAAAATGAGATTTCAACCAACTTTTTTTTTGACCAAAAGATTAATTTTTTACAAAAAAAGATGAAATATGGACAGGGTAGTTAAATTTCGAAATAAAAAATAAAAATTTTCAAGCATAGGAAGAAATTCGAACATCGAATACAATTCATAAGAGGGGATATTTTATATTCACAAATTAGAAATCTAAAGAAAAAAATTGATATTCAAATAAGGAGGCCCGACATGATTTTTAAATTACAAATTACAAAGTTTACTTTTTAATTTTTACAGTAATTATAATCAACCTTTTTTTAACAAAACTAGGCATTTGATTATAAATTTTTTTCATCATAATAATAAATAATTTATTTTTATTTTTTAATACTTGTATAATAATTTTAAATTGTTTAAAAAATTAAAACTACCCAATAATTGTAAAATTCTTTGAAAAATAACCGAACCTTCTTTATAACCATAACGTTATTGGTTCTGCTTTGGAATTTTTTATTTTTCGTGTACACACTAATATCCTTTTAAAATCGCCTTTTTAAATCTTTTATAAAAAAGAAACAATAAATTTGTTGATATGAACTCACTATTTGAAAAATAAAGAGTTCTAAAGGCACAGAATACCAAAGAAAGAGAATATAAAATGATCTGAGGTGGTGCAAAAGTCACCTTAGAATAATCTATCTCTGGTTATCTCAGGTCCTATAATCTCGGAATATCTTTCAAATAGGATGCGGAATAGATAACCATAAAATCTCCATTGAAGGTTCTTTAGTGCAGAAAAAGGTCACTTCGATTGGAATAGTCTTTACGTATAAGCAGGTTTTCTATAGAAAAGGAAAAAATGAAAAAATATAGTATTTCATGGATAAAAGATTTTAGCTGAAGCAGAGTTATTTGATTAGGGGTGCTATAGACAAGCAGATCCTGAAAATGCTAGAGAAACCCAGAAATAGTAAGGAAACTTTTTCTATTTTGTAAAAAATGTATGAATTTTCTTAAAATTTCCAAGATTTTGTTCAAAATAATTCTTTTAAACAGTCCGTCATTTTAAGTTTAGCGTTTCACTATTTTGTTAAAAGTTATTCTTTTTTTTTCTAGAAAATTAATTTTTTTAAATCTTCATTCTCCTGTTTTATATTCTGTTAGGAATGTATCATCTTTGCTTGAAATTTGAAATATTTTCCTAAAGTTTTTTTTTTAATATTATTTTTTTATTTGGTTATGTAATAATTCCATTTAATAATATACTTTTTGTTAAAAATTTAATTATTTTCGTTAAACAATCATGTTTTCCGGTTGAAAATTCAACTTTTTTATTAGAAATTAATTTCTTTGTTTAAAAATGATAAATAATATGTTGATTTTAATTGCATATTACTATTTGACTACAAATGAAACATATTCTTTTTTCCTGATATTTTTAAGTAGAAAATTCATGTTTTTCGTTGAAAAATGTAGGTTTTACATAAAAAATGTATTCTTATGGATTTAGAAAGTCAGAACTTTGTGGTAATTTTACATCTTTTTCACAGTTAATTTTTTTATCAATTTCATTGTTAAAAATCACTTAAAATTTAACTGTCAATAACATTTTTTTACCGTTAATTTTTTCAACGTAAGCGTAAGGAGCCATCAGTTCTCAGAAAACATTAAATTGAGGCTACTTATTTCGAAGCCCCAGTGCTTTCATAATTAAAGAAACTCTTTTTTCTTCAGCTTAATCGAATTACTAAAAAATTGCATATTGACAAATAAAAATTTTGAAATCCTGAAAACTTGTTATCGAATAAATATTTGCAAGATACAGCATTCATATACCTTTTTGTTTTTCACTTTTAATTTTTTTATGTGACCATATAGTTTACGGCATTATTATTTTTGTAATTAAAATAAAATAATAAATATTAAATAATAAGCCGCCGAATCTATCCGATCGGCAGTCGTGCATCTTCGACCTTTCGGATTCAGAAGAGGAGAAGTTGGTTGCGCGCGCAATTACAGTCATGTGCTACGCTACCACCTCTACGCAACCGCTTTACACGAGCTTTGATTGTGTGCGAGGGTAACTCATTTCAAATATGGGATCACTGCACAGCGTTACTTATTATTTCCATGGTAAGAAGTTGACGCTTTCTGTTCCTCTTGAGAATCCTAGCGCAAGCGCAGAACGTCTACATTAAAAAGTTCGGATCACTAAACAGAATTGTCCTTGTGTACCTGACGCAATTCCGATATGAGGTATATATACCTACGTTTCTTTTCATGATCCTTGGCTGTGATGTTTCTTCTTCTGTTTAGCAATAATTTGATAACAAACATGGTTCGCTTTTTGAAGTGAAGTAAAACTATATTAGGCTTCCAGTGCAGGATAAAAACAATTTTCGAAAATATAAAGTTCCAGTATATGCGCCATTTATCATTTTGAACAATTCATTCTATTTATTTAGAAGCGTTGGAGAAGCAGTATTAGGGCTAATGTCGTGAAAGGAAAAAAATTGGTAATAAAACAATGTTCGTGCTGCACAGGACTTTAGAATGTACCCTTTTCCTGCCTGCGTGAGACAACTACATAGTAGGTAGCTTTGAAAATATCTTGGCTCAAAATACCTTAACCCACATGAATTTGACTAATCCTTCTCATTTATGTCAAACATGCCATCAATCTACTTTTCGAGGAGCTTTTCGCGTTAATTTTTCTCTTGTGCTTTTTTTATTTGCCCCTTCTGAATTAAGTACTAGACATCAATAATCATTGATGCATTTTACTCTGCCCGGAATTGGAAGCCAAATAGAAGTGTTTCAGCTGCCTCTTCCCCTGATTGTACGAAAACAATAGGGAAATAAAGACATTTAGAAGTTAGCATTTCGCGACCACTTTGATGACATGAGATGTTAAGTGGCAAAAGGGTGACATGAAGTGTAAGCTTTAATCATGTGCATAACCTTTCGTGATTCAATGTACTACTGAAGCAGCAATAATTTTCCTTGAATATACTTTGTTTCTCGTGACAGTTGCGAGGACCATATTTGTCGAATAACACGTTTGGTTTGGCATCGGAGAGCATTGATTAGAGTTGCTACAACCTGAAAGTGGCTCTGTGGCACACTCAAGTATGTAGGAGTCTCTCCAGCTTTAGCGTGTTGTATAGCGCTTCAGTCGGGTCTCCCGAGAGGCCAGTTAAATGTCCTAGCACTGAATGAGCAAGGTAAATTTTTCTAACTCAGACTCCATTCCAATGCCTCTTATGCATTTCTCGACAATCTATATAGCTAGATTTATGCTTCCGGTATCCGGGTTTGACGACGAAGTACCCTTGGGAATCGCGAAGTGCGCAAGATAGTCGAAACAATGCGAGGAAAAAGAGGAGGGGGCTCATGGTGTCGCTGCGACAGACGTCTCATAAAGGGGACATTGTTAGTTGTCGCAAGAAGTTTCACAGATTTGATTGTGTATCTGGTTTTCCAAGGAGACATTAATATCTCTATGCGCCTCACTCTGTGTGGATGCACCTTAAAGATTTTGAAGAGACAGATGCTGTTGGATTGAAAAATACTTTTTTCACCATAAACTCTTGATAACATCCGCTTAATGAACGAGAATGAACATCATGCTTCTTTGGTAGTGACAGGCTGGCATTCTTTCTCTAGAATGGGCTGTTAGTAGAGACTAACTGAATTGTATCAAAATATTTATAACAGGTCAATCAAAACTGTTTATTTTTTCTTAGCCTTCTCTTTCACCACTTGAGACTTTCCCCAGTTTGTTGCAGTACCCTTATTGTGTTAAAAAGATTATTACGTCTTTTTCAACTTTTGTTCTTTTGAAGTTCTTTTTGAAGGATTATCTATTGGATCTTATAAATAAACTATTTTATAGAAAATGCAACTGTCTTTTCTATCTGAAAATTTAACTATTCCATTTTTGGTCAAATATTCATTTTTTTTATCTTCTTTAGTTGCAATGTCAACTATTTCGTTGAAAATGTCTCTATTTTGTAGAAACTTTACCTTTTGTGATAGAAAATTAATCTTCTTGGTGGCTAGTTCACCTTTTTGTTAAGTATTTAATTTCTTGGTTAAAAATTAAATTTCTTTGTTTCAAAATTAATTTTTAGTTCAAAATTTATTTATTTGGCTAGACAATAAATTTTTTTGATTAAAAATTAATTTTTGAAATAAAAATATAACTAAACGGAAAAAAGTTAACAAATCTTTTCTGAATTATTTCGATAGTTGGATTATAACTTTCACGATTTAGTTTTTAAACAAATCTGGAATAAATCTACATTAGTTCTGGGAACTTTATACCAAACTCCGATTTAAAGATCTCAATATGATCTCTGATCTCTGATTTAAGAAAGAGTAAGTATCTGAAATTTTTTTGTATTTATTGTATAATAAATATATAATTTATACTATTACAATTGATAATATGATTTGGTATTAAAACAAAAGTATTTCCATTTTCTTGTATCCAAAAATCCAATTTTTTTATTTTTAATCTGATTTTTTAGAAACAAAAGAAAATTTATTTATACTTTCTAAAAATTATTAAAGAAGCATTTATATATCCTCTTTTGGTGAACAACTTTTCTGACTTGATTTTTTCTTTCGTACCTTGCGTAGTTTTCCAAAATTTAATTTTTTATTTTAATTGTTTTTATTGACAAATAAAATAAAAACTACTCGTCCGAACAAAAGTGACCAATAACAAATTTGTAAATTTTTTTTATTGCAGAATTTTTTTCAATTCATCGTTTGTCGTATTTTGCAAATTGTGACCGCAAACTGAAATATTTTATTTTTCATTATTTTTTATGATGACAAAATTTGAATTATCGATTTTTCAAAAAGATTTCAAAAGTTATTATGAGAATCTTGTTGGGCATTTAAAAATAAATATTTTTCTTCTGTTGTCATCGTCAAAAGTCATTAGGAGAAATAGTTTGTATTTTTAAGTGAGTTTTGAAATCTTTAAAAAAGTCTTCTAAAATTTTTTCAAAATGCGCTTAATTTTTAAACCTTGTGGTGGTCAAATTTTAGACGAATCTAATCTCTTCTCTGATGATAACGTGAAAATTAATTTTAAAAAAGAAAAAAAATTTCCACCATTAAAATTCAGCAAAAAAACACGAGTTTTTAACAAAATACTTAAATCATCAACCAAATAAAGAAGGTTCGACAGATAAAATTAATTTTGTAACGAAAAAAAGAATTTTCTACCAAATAGTTTTTTAAAAACTGAAAGTTTCAACGAAATACATCGATTGCTAACCCAATGGTTGATTTATGAAGCAAAAATACGAATTATCTGCAAAAGAGTTAAATTTTCAATCTCAAAATAATTTCAATCAAAGAGTTTTATTTTATGATTTTATGATTAGTTCTGTAAAATTTAATGAATAACTGTTTTCAAGGTATGTGATGTTTGTTTAAAGACCAATCTTCTTAAATTTAAAAAGGAACCATTTTCTTAAAAGTGTATATATTTTGTTTCAACTTTGTATCTTGCGATAGAAAATTAATCTTCTGGGTGACTAATTAAACTTTTTGGTTGAAAATTCATTGATTTGGTAAAAAAATAATGTTCTTTGGTTAAAAATTAATTTTTTAGTTGAAAATTAATTCATTGGTTTGAAAGTAAGTTCTTTAAATTAAAAGTAAATTTTTTACACAAAAATTTACCAGTTTCTTATTTGTTTGAGCAACAATCTCCTTTCTTTCGAATTTCGACTAATTGCTTAAAAATTTCAGTATTTCGTTTAAAGTTCATCTATTGCGGTGCAATATTAATCTTTTTGGCTACTACTTTGACTTTTTGTTTAACAATTCAACTATTAGATTAGAAATCCCATTTCGCGAAAAAAACTATTTTTGTGTATGAAGATGCATCATTTTAGTTAAAAGATCATATCCTCGGTAAAAATGTAGCAAATTTGGTTGGAAATCGGTTTTCTTTTCGTTAAAAATGATTTTTTCAATAAAATGTAGCTATTTAATGTTTGTTACAAAATTTATATTGATGAAAACTCCTGCAAAAAACAAGAATCCAACGACCAAATTTGGATCACACCGAACACTGAAACAAAAAAATTTTTTTCCAATTGCAATCTTAAAAAAAAATTTTGTTAAAAAAGAAAAATTTATAATTAAATTTTTTTTGTGATTTGAGAATATTAATAATAAAAAAGACAAAAGAAAGAAAAAAGAAGAAAGGGGATATAGTTTGTTGCCTTCTCATTTGTCTTTCCCCTTTTTTATTTTTGTCTAAATTTTTGTTTTTAACAAAAGTTTTTTTTAGATTGCAATTGGAAAGAATTTTTTGGTTTGATTGTTCGGTATGGTCTAAATTTGGTTGTTGGATTCTTGTTTTTTGCAGAAGTTTTTATCAGTTTGATGAATGGACGTTAAATGGGATTTTTTATTTAGATTTTAATCTAATTTAAATTTCTTAAATTTTAAAATTTATATTTTTAAGTTGGACATCCACTTATTTAGTCGAAGATTCAATTACTTTGCTGAAAAATGCATAATTTTGTGTTGTTTGGCCATAGTTCGGTAAGCATTGTGGGTCTACCCTAGCAGATATGTAGTTCATACTTGGACATGTTACGAAAGTTATAAATAAACTAAAAAAAAAAATTACTTATGTTGAAAATGGATCAATCAATTTCAATGGTTTAAATATATATTTTACAATATATTACATCGGTTCTGATGAAAACTGAAGGGTCAAATATAACAATTAGAAACTAATAAACAAATTTTTTAGAATTTGGAAAAAAATAATGGTCAATGAAAGCTTTTTTGTGCAGCAGCAATTTTTTTTTACGATAAACTTTCACAATTCAACGTCGTAAAAGGTAAAATCCATTTTTTCTGTCTACAAAAAAAATCGTTAGTGTATTTCAAAGAAGCTACGATATTAAAAAGGAGATATAAGCTTTTTTTGGAAATTTAATGATTAAAATTAGAAGTCTCTGATTTTCTAATCAATTTTTTCAATAAATCAAAACAACAAAAAAAGTTTTTTAAGATTAAGGATTGTCTAGAAATAAATAAAACAATAACAAAAACAAAATAACATAAATAATGATATAACATAAAAATTTTAAGTAAATATTATTTTCTTTAAAGTTTTTTAACACTTTAACCCGAGTTGAAATTAAATTCTCAGAATTTAAAACAAGACACTAAGTATTATGAGTTTGTTTTTCAATTTATATAAATATAACTTTTATAAAATTCTAAGGTTTGAAAATTAATAAAATTTTTCTTGATTTTTTTTAAATTATGTAGAATTTAAAATTTGCTTTAAAATATTGCAGACTATTTTTTTTGCATTTTTTGAAAACCTTTTAAATATTTTGAAATTTTTTTAAGTAATCACTTAAAATTAATTTTTCGAAATAAGAAATTATTAAAAAAATTTTCTACACATTTTTTCGTGCATTTTCGTGAAACCTTACAGAAATATTTTAAAATCTTCATAGTTTGAAGAATGAAGTTTACCTAACAAATTCTTAAATATTGAAAAAATTAAAAAAGTTGTTGCTAAGTCTTCCATTTTATTTTTCCACACATTTTAAAATTTTCAAAACTTAAAATTATTCTTTTAAAATAACACCTAAATCGTATAAAATATACATACACCTAAATATCTCTCCAGGTAAATATTTTTTCAAAAAGTTCAAGGTCATTCTTAAAGTAACTTTTAACGTGGAATCCAGTGGTGACCTTGAATTTGACCTTGAACTTGATATTCAAGGTTATTTCAAGGTCAATTTTATTTTTTAAATGGGAACCCCTATTTTTGACAACGGCAATCGAAAGAGCGGGAAATATAACGTCCAAACATGTACTCAGTTCATGGATTGGGACAAAATTTACCTTGAAATAACCTTGAAGATAAAGTTCAAGGTCGAATTCAAGGTCACTACTGGATTCCTCGTTAAAAGTTACTTCAAGAATGACCTTGACCATTTTGAAAAAATATTTACCTGGAGAGATATTTAGGTGTATCGAGACTTTTTGAACACCCTGAGTTAGTGCAAATTATAGTATAATAGCGATATGTTAAGAGCGCAATTATTTTTCATAATTAAACACACCTTTAGAATTTTGATTTTCTTTCTATTATTAATGTTTAAAAATATTAAGAAATAAATTTTGTGTTGAAGTAAAATTAATTATTTAGAAATTTTGATATTACAAAGTTCATAGTGCAGGAAATTCATAAATAAAAAAGTTATGTTAAAAACTGTTTTTTTTTCAAAAATTCCTAAAATGCAAATTAGAAAACTCCTAAATTTCAATTAATAAAACGTAGATTTAAAAAAATATTATTT
>JAAAKG020140896.1:0-11992 GCA_010014905.2 Druon quercuslanigerum
TTTATTAGAATCAATCAAAACCCGAAAATCGGTTTTTTGGACCTAAGCCACCTTTTCCCATTCCACGTCACATATGTGACTGGTAAGAAGGGGCTACTTTTCAACGATAAGGGTTGGAGCACAAAAGCCGGTGTTGGTATTTTTTAAGAGCCCAAAAATTTCTATACTACACGGAGAGAAATTCCCGGAGATTAATTCTCGGCGCTACTGTTTAATTTTTATTATGCTTTGGCGCGAGAACTAAGATCTCGGAACCCTTTCTTTTAAAGCATAGGTCTCGAAATTTCAGGCGTTAGGCAACACCCCTTTGCTCTAAAATCACGCGAATCCGTGAATTAATCTCTTGACATCATTTGTCTCCATGTAGTAAAGCTGTTCAATTCCCAACAAGATTATTTTTACTACGTAGATATCATATCTACATAGTCATATCAAAGTCATATATACTCATATCTATGCCATATCTACTGCGTATTTATGACTTTGTAAAAAAATAATCTTATTTAATTTTTCCATTGTCAATGGAGTCTCTGATTTTTAGGCTCTTCAAGAATGCAGTAATTTCCCTGGTTGACAAAATAACATTATTACTTTAAATTATTCCAGATTCGGTTATCTAATTCAGACTACAATTAGTAGCTAAAAAATTCACAGGCATAAAGATGCCGACGTGCGTCATCCTATTGATAGGAGTAACGAGATAGATTATGCTGCGGCCTCGGTGGCGTAATCGGTTAACGCTGCACTTGTAAAAAGTGGCGTTCCCGGTTCAAATCCGGATTGTGGCATATTTTTTCTGGTTTCTTCAGAACATTATTTTGACTAGTAATTAGCAAAATTTAACATCAGAATTAATAGGATATTTTTGTTCTAGTTGTTGCACTTTGCAGATAATTTTTGGTTTTAAAAAGATTTTACAAAAATTTCAATACATTTTAGAGATTTCACAATGGTTTCAAAAGGTTTCTATAATTTTCAACAGATTTTCAAAGATTAAAAAATTTTTAAAAGATTTGAATACTTTTTTAAAGTATTTCGCAATGATTTAATATAAGTTTAAAGATTTTACACAGATTTCAAAGATTTTAAGAGATTTAACAAAGCTTTACAATATTTCACAAAGAGTTCACAAAGATTTCAAAATATTTTAAAATTTTCACAAAGCTTTTAAAAATTTAAAAAGAATACTAAACATTTCTAATGAATTCAATAAATTGGTTTTTACATACCTTTTAAAGTTTTCACAAATATTTCAAAGGTTACAGTCTTTGCAAGCATTTCCAAATATTTTAAAATTTTAACAGTTTTCTCAAAGGGTTGAAAAGTTTAGAAAAAAAGTTAAATAATTTCAAAGGTTTAAAGGGTTTTTAAATGATTTTAAACATTAAAAATGATTTAAACACTTCTAAAAGTTTAAAAATATTTCAAATAATTTCAAAAGACTTCTCAAAAATTTCTAAATATTTCACTCAGAATTTCAAAGATTTATAAATATTTCACAAAGCTTTAAAATATTTCACAAAAAGTTCAATAATATAATAAGGCTTTCAAAGATTTCAAAATATTTCAAAAATTTTCAAAGATTTCACAACGAATAAAAAAATTCTTTTTTAACGATTTTAAAAGATTTCAAATAATTTTACAAAGATTTTTAATGGTTTGAAAGATTTCATTTTTAAAGTTGCAAAAAAACTTGAGATTTCTCAAAGCTGTAAAATTTTTAAAAGTTCAAAGATTTCATAAAATTTTAATAGATTTCACATTAATTTCAAAATATTTAAAAAATTTTCGAAGATTTCAAAATGATTCATAAAAATTTTTTTTTTCAAATACTACAACAATTTCTTAATATTTCTAAATCCTTAAAAAAAATCACAAATCTTTAAAAGTTTTAACCAAAATTTTAAAAAAGTTCAAATAATTTTAAAATATTTGAAAATATTTTAAAAAATATTTTATAAATATTTAAAATAAATTTAAAGATTTAAAAATATTGCACAGAGTTTTTCATAGATTTAAAAATCCATTAAAGATTTTAAAAGGTTTCAACAATTTTAAAATATTTTAATTAATTTAAAAATATTTTACAACAATTTCGAAACATTTTTAATAATTGTAAAATATTTTGAAAACCTTTCAAAAAGATTTTAAAAAATTTTTGTCTGTGATTTCGAAAATTTTAAAAAATGTCAAAGATTTAAAAAAGTTTCAAAAATAAAAAAAAATTCAAATAATTTAAAAAAAACTCACATCAATTTTTAAATATTGCAAAAGATTTTAAAAAGATTTCACAAAGCTTTAAAAGTTTACTCAAAAATTTCGAAAGGTGAAGAATAGTTTTAAAATATTCAAAAGCCTTTTAAAAATGTTTCATGTAATTTCGAGGATTTCAAAAGACTGCACAAAGAATTCAAAGGATTGTAAATATATCTTAAAAATGTCGAATATTTCTAAAGGTTTTAAAATTTTCAAAAGATTCTGTAACATTTAAAATATTTAAAAAAAAATTTTAACAATTTTGAATAATCTTTAAGTGCTCGAAACAACCTTTAAAAAGATTTTACAGATTTTTTAAATAATTGTAAAGATTTCAAACAATTTCGAAGATTTTACAGTTTCAAGAATTTGAAATGATTAAAACATTGCAAACAATTAAAGAAGATTTCATAACAACTTTCGAGTATTTCTAAAGACATAAAAACAATTTCATAAGATTTCACATAAATTTTCTAAAACTTTAAAAAAGCGTGGTTTTGCGCAAACGAACGTTTTTCCCCAAATTCTTCACGCAGAGATGATTTGATCGTCAATCACTTACATTTTGTTGATAGAAAATATGTAGTTTAAAAAAACATTCGAAGAGAGGCGCTCCTTATAAAATATTTTAATACTTAATATTCAATGAACAAAAATGCAATTTCATCATGATTCTAAACGTGATTTTCCCAAACGAAACATTTTTGTCCCAAATGCTTCCCGAAGAGATGATATAATCGAGAATCACTTTTTGTTGATAAAAAATATGTAGTTTAAAACAAATTAAATTCTGAAAGAAGCCTGCCTTAAAAAATACTATAATTTTAATATTCAATAAACAAAAATGCAATTTTATCATTATCCTAAGTGTGGTTTCGCACAAACGAACGTTTTTGTCTCAAAATCTTCACGCTATTATGATATGATCGAGAATCACTTACTTGTAGTTGATAAAAAATATGTAGTTTTCCAGAAATTTAATTCTAGGGGATCATGATCCGAAGCGTGGTTTTGCACAAACGAAAGGTTTTGTCCCAAAGTCTTCATGCGGTGATGATATGATCGAGAATCGCTTATAATTTTAATACTAAAAAAATGCAATTCTATAATTATCCGAAGTGTGGTTTTGCACAAACGAAACATATTTGTCCGAAAGTCATTACGCAGAGATGGTATGATCGAGAATCACTTACTCTTTGTTGACAAAAGTATGCAGTTAAAAAAAATTGGAGATTAAGAGAGGCATGCATTAAGAATTATTATAATTTAAACAATTAATAAAGAAATATGCAATTTTATCATTATTCTAAGTGTAGTTTTGCATAAACGAAGTTTTTGTCCCGAATTCTTCAAGCGGAGATAATATGATTGAACATCGCTTACTTTATGTTGATAAAAAATATGTAGTTTTCAAAAAAATGTAATTCTAATAGGAGCCCCCCTAAAGAAATATTATAATACTTACTATTCAATAAACAATAATGCACTTTTATCATTTTTATAAGCTTCGTTTTGTACAAACGAAACATTATTGTCACAAAGTCTTCATACAGAATTGACATAATCGAGAATCATTTACTTTTTGTTGCTAAAAAATATTTAGTTTACAAAAAATTCAATAGTGAGATAAGCCCGCCTTAAGAAATGTTATAATATTTAATATTCAATAAACAAACATGCAATTTTATCATTATTCTACTCGTGTTTTTGCACTGGCGAAAAATTCTGGTCACAAATTCATCACGCAGAGATTATATAATCTAGAGAAATCTAAAGAAATATAATAATATTTAATATTCAGTAAACAAAAATGCAATTTTATGATTATTCTAAGTCTGGTTTTGCACAAAACAAACACTTTTGTCTATAAATCTTCACGCAGAGTTGATATGGTCGAGAATCATTTATTTTTTGTTGATAAAAAATATGTAGTTTTGAACGAAATGTAATTCTAAGAGAGACCTGCCTTAAGAAATATTATACTTTAACATTCAACACACAATAATACATTTTTGTCATTATTCTATGCGTGTTTTTGCCCAGACAAAAAATTCTCTTCCCAAATTCTTCACGCCGAGATGACGTAATCGAGAATCACTTACGCTCTTTTTATAAAAAATACATTGTTTTCAAATAAACATAATTCGAAGAGAAGCCTGACCTATTAAATTTTATGAAATTTAATATTCATTAAACAAGATTGAAGTTTTATCATTATTCTAAGCTTGGTTTTGCGCAAACGAACGATTTCGTCCCAAAGACTTCACGCAGAGATGATATGATCAAGAATAATTTACTATTTGTTGATAAAAAAATATGTAATTTTCAAAAAAATGTAATTCAAAGAGAGCCCTGCCTTAAGAAATATGATCACATTTAATTTTCATTAAACAAGAATGCAATTTTATCATAAGTCTAAGCTTGGTTTTGCACAAACGAACGCTTTGTCCTATGTCTTCACGTACCGTTTGTTGATACAAAATATGTAGTTGAAAAAAAAATGTAAATCTAAGAGAAGCCCGCCTTAAGAAACATTATAGTATTTAATATTCAAAAAAATATGCAATTTTATCAATATTCTACGCGAGTTTTTTCATAGACGAACGTTTCTGTCCCAAATTCTTCACGCAGAGATAATATGAACGCGAATCATTTACTTTTTTTAAATAAAAAATATGTAGTTTTAAAAAAATTAGTTCTCAGAGAAGCTCGCTTTAAGAAACATTATAATATTTACTATTTATTATACAAAAATACAATTTGATCATTATCAGAAGCGTAGTTTTGCACAAACGAAACATTTTTGTCCCAAAGTCATTACGCAGAGATGATATAATCGAGGATCACTTACTTCTTGTTGATAAAAAATATGTAGTTTTTAAATAAATTTAATTCTGAGAGAAGTGCCTTTTTTAAAATATTATAATATTTAATATTCAATAAACAAAAATACATTTTTATTATTATTCTAAAAGCGGTTTTGCACAAACGAAATTTTCTTTTCAATGTATTCTTTTCAATGTATTCTTCAATGTATACTTTTTTTGATAAAAAATATGTAGTTTTCAAAAAAATTCAATTCTAAGAAATGCCCGCCTTAAGAAATGTTATAATTTTAATATGCATAAAAAAAGGCCATTTTATAATTATTTTAAGCGTGGCTTTGCACAAACGGAACATTTTTGTCCCAAAGTCCTCACCCAGATGTGATAAGATCGACAATCGCTTACTTCGTGTTGATAAAAAACATGTATTTTGCACAAAAATTTAATTGTAGGGGAGGTCTGCGTTGAGAAATAATACAATATTTGAGATTTTCAATAAAAAAGTGCAATTTCTTTATGCTAAGCCTGATATAATACAAACGAAACGTTTTTGTCTCAAAGTCTTCACGCAGAAATGATGTGATCCAGAACGACTTATTTCTTGTTGATATTATAATATTTACTCTTCAAAAAACAAAAACTCAATTTTATCATTACTCTAAGTGTGCTTTTGCACAGGTATAAAATTCTTGTCCCAAAGTCTTCAAGCAGAGATGATATGATCTTCAATCACTTACATTTTGTTGATAAAAAATGTCTAGTGTAAAAAAAATTCTAAGAAAGGCGCGCCTTATTGAAGATTATAATACTTAATATTCAGTAGACAAAAAAGCAATTTCATCATTATCCTCAGCGGGGTTTTGCACGAACGAAATATTTTCATCCAAAAAAATTTAATCAGAGATGATAAGAGCGAGAATCACTTACTTTGTGTTGACAAAAAATATGTAGTTTTCAAAAAAGTTAAATTCTGGGAGAGGCCTTCCTTAAGAAAAATAATAATATTTAATATTCCATTAGCAAAAATGCAATTTTATAATTACTCCAAGCGTGGTTTTGCACAAAAGAAACCTTTTTGTCCCATGAACTTCACGCAGAAATGATATGATTAAGAATCATATAATTTTTGTTGGTAAAAAATATGTAGATTTCAAAAAAATTTAATTCTAAGAGGAGCCTGCCTTAAAAAATATTAAAATACTTAATGTTTAATAAGCAAAAATAAAATTTGATCATTGTCTTTAGCGTGGTTTTGCACAGAAGAAACATTTTTGTTCAAAGTCTGCACGTGGCAATTATGTGATCGGTCATCACTTACTTTTTTTTTAATAAAAAATATGTATTTAATTCTAAGAGAAGCGTTCCTTAAGAAATATTATAATATTTAACACTCTAATAAAAAAATGGAATTATATCATTACTCTAATCTTGCTGTTGCATAGAAAATTTTTTTTGTCCCAAGGTCTTCAAGCAGAGTTTACGTGATGTGGAATCATTAACTTTTTATTGAAAAAAATATGTACTTTACAAAAAAAGTAGCTCGTAAGCGAGGCCTGCCTTAGGAAATGTTATAATATTTTCTATTCAATAAACAACAATGCAATTTTATCATTATTCTAAGCGTAGTTTTGCTCAAACGAAACATTTTGGTCCCTAAGTCTTCACGTAGAGATGATATGATCGAGAATCGCTTACTTTTTGTTAATAAGAAATATGTAGTTTTTCAAGAAATTTAATTCTAAGAGAGGACCGCCTTATAAAATATTATAATAATTAATATTCAATAAACAAGAATTCAATTTTATCCTTATTCTCAGCTTGGTTTTGCACAAACGAAACAATTTTGTCCACAAATCTTCACGCACAGATGGTATAATGGAGAATCACTTACTTTTTGTTGATAAAAAATATGTAGTTTTCAAAAAAAGGTATTTCTAAGAGAAGCCTGCTTTAATAAATATTATCGCATTTAATATTTATTCAACAAGAATGTAGTTTTTTGATATGGAATATGTAGTTTTTGAAGGAATATAATTCTAAGAGAGGACCGCCTAATGATATATTATAATATTTAATACTCAAAAAACCAAAATGCAATGTCTTTATTATTATAAGCTTGGTTTTGTACAAAAAATTATTGTCACAAAGTCTTCACGCAGAGTTTACATGAGCGAGAATCACTTACTTTTTGTTGATAAAAAATATATAGTTTACAAAAAAATTTGATCGCAAGAGAGGTGATCTTAAGGAAATTTTATATTATCTACTATTCAATAAACAAAAATAAAATTTTATCATTATTCTAAGCATGGTTTTGCTCAAACGAAACATTTTGGTCCCAAACTCTTAAGGCAGAAATGATATCAGTGAGAATCACTTACTTTTTGTTGATGAAAATATGTAGTTTTCAACCAAACTTAATTCTAAGAGAGGACCACCTTATGCAATATTATAATATTTAATATTCAATAAACAAAACTGAAATTTTAACATTATTATAAGCTTCGTTTTGCACAAAACAAAAAATTTTTGTCCCTAAGTCTTCACGCAGAGTTTACATGATCGAGAATGATTTACTTTTTGTTGAAAAAATATGTAGTTTACAAAAAAATTAAATCGTAAGAGATGTACGCCTTAAAAAATATTATAATATTTAATATACAATTCACAAAAATGCATTTTTATGTTGATTCTAAGCGTGCCTTTGCACAAACCCAATATTTCCCCCCAATATCTTCACGCAGAGATGTTATGATCGAGTATACGATCGAGTATCACTTACTTTGTGTTGATAAAAATATGCAGTTTTCAAAAAAATGTAATTCTAAAGGGGTCTAATCTAAGAAATATTATAATATTTAAAATTAACAAAAAGATGAAATCTTATTATTCGAAGCCTGATTTTGTACAAACGAAACGTTTTTGTCCCAAGGTTTTCACGCAGAAATGATGTTATCCTGAATCACTTACTTTTTGTTGATAAAAATACGTAGTTTTCAAAAGAATTTATTTCTAAGAGAGAATACCCTTATAAAGTATTATAGTATTTAATATTCAATAAATCAAAATGCAATTTTAACATTCTTCTATACGTGGTTTTGCACGAACGAAATGTTTTTGTCCCAAAATATTTAGTTTTAAAAAAAATGTAATTATAAGGGAAGCCTGCCTTAATAAATATTATCACATTTAATATTCATCAAACAAGAATATAATTTTATCATTATCCTAAGCTTCGTTATGCACAATCGTAAGTTTTTGTTCCAAACTCTTCACGCAGAAATGATATGATCAAGCATCACTTAATTTATGTAGATAAAAAGTATGTAGTTTTAAAAAAAATTTATTTCTAAGGGAGGTCCAACTTAAGAAATATTATAATATTTGAGTTTTTAATTCAAAAAAATGCAATTTTATTATTCGAAGCCTCATTTTGCACAAACGAAACGTTTTTTTCGCACTCTTCATGCAGCGTTTACATGATGCAGAATCATTTACTTTTTGATGACAAAAAATATTGAGTTTACAAAAAATTTAATCGTAAGAGAGGCCCGCCTTAAGAAATATTATAATATTTACCACTGAAAAAACAAAAATATAATTTCATCGTTCTTCTAAGAGTCTTTTTGCACTAAAGAAGCATTTTTGTCACAAAGTCATCACTCAGAGATGATATGATCGCGCCTCACTTACTTTTTGTTGATAAAAAATACGCATTAAAAAAAAATCAATTCTAAGAGATGCCAGCCTTTAAAAATATTGCAATAATTAGATCATTATCCTCAGCGTGGGTTTGCACGAAAAAAAAACTTTGGTTCAAAAGTCTTCACGCAGAGATGATATAATCGAGAATCACTTTTTGTCGTTAAAAAATATGTTGTGTTCAACATTTTTTAGTTTTAAAAGAGCCTGCCTTAAGAAATATTATAATATATAAGATTCAAGCAGAGTTTACGTGATGTGGAATAATTTACTTTTTGTTGAAAAAATATGTAGTTTCCAAAAAAATTGGGTCGTAAGAGAGGCCCGCCTAAAGAAGTATTCTAACATTTACTATTCAATCAACAAAAATGCAATTTTATCAATATTCTAAGCGTTGTTTTGCTCAAACGAAAGGGCTTGGTCCCAAAGTCTTCAAGCAGAAATAATATAAGCAAGAATCGTTTACTTTTGTTGACAAAAAATATGTAGTCCACAAAAAAATTTAATTCTACGAAGGGCCTGCCTTAAAACATATTACAATATTCAATGTTCAATAAACAAAAATGAAATTTTATTATTTACCTGAGCGTGGTTTTCCACGAACCAAACATTTTTGTCCGAAAGTGTTGACGCAGAGTTTACATGATTGAGAATAATTTACTTTTTGTTGATAAGAAATATTTATTTTAAAAAATAATTTAATTTTAAGCAGAGATGATATGATCCTCATTCACTTACATTGTGTGGATAAAAAATATTTAGTTTAAAGAAAGTTCTAAGAGAGTCGCGTCTTATGAAATATTAAAATACTTAATATTCAATAGGCAAAAATGCAATTACATTATTATTCTAAGCTTCGTTTTGCAGAAACGAAACATTTTTGTCCCAAAGTCTTCACGCAGCGTTTACATGGCTGAGAATCATTTAGATTCTTCAGAATGATTATAATATTTACTGTTGTGTAAACAAAAATACAATTTTATCACTATTCTAAGCGTGGTTTTGCACAAACGAAAAGTTTTTGTCACAAAGTCTTCACACAGAGATAATATGATCAAGTATTTTATTATTTATATATATATTTTTTATTATCAAAACAAAAAATTTAATTCTAAGAAGGGTCGGCCATAAGAAATATTATAATATTTAATGTTTAATAAACAAAAATGCAATTTGATCATTATCCTAAGCATGATTTTTCACGAACGAAATGTTTTTGTTCCAAAGTCTTCACGCGGAAATGATATGATCGAGAATCACTCTGTTTTTGTTGATAAAAAATATGTACTTTTCAAAAAAATTAAATTCTGCAAGAGGCCCGCTTGAAGAGATATTATAATTTTGATATTCCCTAAACAAAAATGCAAATTTATCATTATCCTAATCGTAGTTTTGCACCAACGAAACATTTTTGTCCCAAAGTCTTCAAGCAGAGATGAGATGATTGGGAATCTATTACTTTTTGTTAATAAAAATATTTAGTGTAAAAAAAATAAAATTTTAAGAGAGCACCACCTTAAGGAATATTTTAATATTTAAGATTCCATAAACAAAAATAAATTTTTTTCGTTATTCTAAGCTTGGTTCTGCACAAACGAAACGTTTTTGTCTCAAAGTCTTCACATATAGATGATATGATTGAGGATCTATTACTTTTTGTTAATAAAAATGTGTAGTTTTCAAAAAAATTCAATTCTAAGAGATGACCGCCTTAAGAAATATTATAATTTTAATATTCAACAAACAAAAATACAATTTTAGCATTATTCTGAGCGTGGTTTTGCATGAACGAAATGTTTTGTTCCCAAGTATGTGTTATAAATTACCATAAATTAAATATCCCGTTGAAATTTTTTGACCTCTCGTAATTTATGACATTCAGAAATTTCCAACAAGTTTGTTTTTATCGTTTCTCAAGTCGAATAGATCCTGCATTTAATACCAAAAATATCCTCTGTAACAGAAATAAGGTAATTATAACTCTGTGTTGAATTGTACAGTACTTGACATCATATCATCTTCTCTACAACTCTCCTCCGATTCGCCTTTGGCTCGTATATGAATAGGAATGTTTCCGCAAATGTGAAACTGCCTACTATCAGCCCTTTTTATACTTTTATAGCACACCAAAGTCTCGCTTTCAGTCAAGTGTCGGGGGTTGCCTTCAAACGGCCTTGGGCCGAATTTGGGGGATAGAAACGTAAACAGTGAGGGTCACCGGAGTCGTTTCCAATTGAAATAAACAGCTACATATACATAATGTCGCAAACCGCTTTCGCCCAACTTCCCTGAGAAACTGCGTGAGCCAGCAGTTCTAAGAAGGCCGAGAACGGGGTGACTGAAAGCAAGAGTTTGGTGTACAAGTAGCTTGACGCACTACACAGTGGTCTGGAATCGCGAAAAGCTGGCCAAAAGTGTAAATTGTTCATAAAGTGGACCAAGTTCCGTTACACATGGGTTATTGGGCTCGCTGATCACGAATCCGATTTAAAAAGATCCAAACAAAATGGCAGAAGTTTGATACTCCCATAAGTGCAGTCATTTCTCCGATTTTAGCAGAAATAGTTACGTAAGATTCGAAGGTGCTTGCCTTCAAGAAATTATATTTTGTTTTGTCTTTTAATTTTCGGTATGTCGACGATACTTTATTATGTGTTCCTCTAGAAAAGTTGCAAATGGTCATTGATGCTTTTAACATTTTTCATTCAAAACTTCAATTTACTCACTAAATAGAGCAGGATAATAGAATTAGTTTTTTGACCCAGAAGTGGTTAGGGGTGGGGTTGGTTATATTATTACCAATTGGTATAGGAAAAGTACATATTCAGGTAGAGTTTTGAATTTCTTTTCTGCTCATCCTTTTCACAACAAACTTGCAGTAATTAAGAATTTAGTTGACAGAGCTCTAGGTTTGCCCCTTTTTCATTTCGCACAGGAAATTTGAATTTTGTTAGGAATATCCTTTTTCTAAATCATTACTTACAAAAGTTAATTGAAAAACACATTGCAATTAGAATTCAACAAATCAAAAACAAACAGAGTAATATTTTGCGTACAGATAATCAGAAAGAGTTAGACGAATATAGTTCATTTAATACTTGGCCGTTTCTATTTATCACGAAAATTCGTGAATATTAGCTAATTCAACGATCTGGGCTATTTATCACGAAATTTCGTGATTGTTAGCCAATTCAACTATCTTGGCTATT
>JAAAKG020140897.1:0-11991 GCA_010014905.2 Druon quercuslanigerum
ATCAGCGCATCAAAATACGTAAGTATACGTAGTTTCAAGAAAATCGTCGGTGGGTGCTATTCGGAAGTCCACCCTAAAAAAAAAGTCTAAAAGATTTTAGAGCGAAATTTTGCAATTTTGCCATGTTAAATAATTTTAAACAAAATTTGAGTAAGTTTAAGAGATATTAAGAAAAAAATTAGAACTTTTAAAGATTTTTTTAACAATTTCGTAAGTTTTGACGATGATAGAAAATTTTTAGGTTCCTAGGAAAAATTAAAATCGTTTTTTTTTATAAATACATTTTAAGAGCATATTAAAAAAGATTTCAACACATTTAAAAAATATTTCTAAATCTTTCAAAGAATAATCTAACATATTTTAAGGTCTTTTTTTTAATTTTGCAGAATTTAAGAATAAATTAGGAAAGGTTTGAATAATTTAAAAAAATAAGAAGGTACAGGAGGTTTGAAAAGATTTAAAAAAAAGGATTTATTTTTAAGATTCGTGTAAAAATTTTAAATGATTTTTTATTTTGAAAAATGCAATTTAAGAGAAAATTAGAAAAGTTTTTTAAACGCTTCAATCGATTTGATAACATTTCGGAGAATAGCGTAGAAGTTTTTAAGCAAAATGTTTCAATTTGGTAAGATTGAAAAATAAAAAAAATAAACTTATTTGTCTCGACTTTTTTGATTAATTTCTTTTCAAATAAAAAATTCTATTTTTGAGGAAGTTTTTTGTATTTTTTTAAAATTCTGTGCACATTTTCAAACCAAATTTGTCATCCAGAAATACATATTCTTTCAATTATTATTTTGATTTGAAATTTTACTAATTCAAGATTTTTTAAAGCAAATTCCCGAAATTATAAAATAATTGTCGAAAACTTAAAATTTTGGAATTTGAATATGGCTGAAAGTTTTTATTATTACGAAATTTGAAACGCTTTAATAAATTGTTTTAATAATAAATAAAATAAAAAATATGTTCAAAAGCAGAATTATTTTATTGATTACTTTTAATATTATTATTGAACATTTTTTAAATCGTTTAGATTTCGAAATTTCCTTGCGTCTGAAATTTTACTGTGACAGATATTTTATAATGTTGGCAATTTTATTTAGGGAATTTTCAAACTCAGAATTTTAATATTCGGGAATTTTCTAATTCTTGAATTTTCCAATGTCGGGAATTTTATTTTTCGAAATTGTTCGATCGCCCCTTAAGATAATAAAATTTTAATTTACCTCCATCGTCATAAAGCCACCAAACGTCAATAGTACCACTCTTATATTTTTTCTGAAAAACTGTCATGTATTCAGGCACAACACTCATTCCATTACGCCTGGAAAAAATGAATATATTTCAGTAACCTTATAACTATTCTCTACTATTGTCAAATTAAAAATATGAACAGGGGCATTTGAATGTTGTATTATTTTTTTTTAATACAAAATTTCAAAATATATAGAACTTTTATGCAAAAATAATCAAAATAATAACTTACAACATTAATTTTTCGGTGGCGTGCTTCTTTTTGTGCTTTAATTGTTCATGTGCGCTCCAATTTATTGGCGAATCTCTCATCACTGGTGGCATTTCAATACACGGATAGGCTGTACCTAAATACATTTTTAAATTAAAATATTTCCATAGGTCTATATTACAAAAATAATATGTTTTAATCACAAATAAGAAATTTCTCAGCTTCAATTTGTACTTTTTCCATTAGAAATTTTTAATTATTGCAATATTAGTTCAGGATTTTCTAACAGAAGACTGAATACTACCATTAAAAACTTGATTGCTTAGTTTAAATGTAATTATAATTATACAATTTTCCCTAATGGTTAGAAAAAGAAATTGAAAATGTATATCAGAAGTAAAAAGTAAAAGTTAAATATTGCGATGGTATTTTTTATATTCGACCTTATCAGATTCCTGAATTAAAATAATTTGACATGAATCAATATTTCGGATAGATTATTCTTTTTCTTCTTCAATTATTATAAATAAATTAATGGGCAACTGGCATCTTCTGCATTTTCGAGTTTCGGATATAATATTTATACAGATCTTGTAAATTATGTCAAATTCATTGTTATATACGACCAAACACTAAATATTAACAATTTTTAATTTTAATGAACAAAGTCGCTTATTTTGCATTTTATAATATAGAAAATTTGTAGCGAAGTAATACTAACAATACTAACAATACTAACAATAAAAAACCTAACAATGTATCAATTATTTCCACTGTAAACGTGAGTTGTAAGGTTTTCTAAAGATGTAAAGGAATTTTAAGGCATTTGTAAGGACTAAAAAGTATTTAAAAGAATTACAACATTTTTACGAAGTTTAATGAGTGTTCCAAATATTTTTAAGAATTTTATGAGATTTTAAGGGATTTAATAAGATTAATAGAGGCATCACAATTTTCAAAAAATTAAAAAGATTTCAAGAGTTTGTAAAAAATACCTGGTAAAATTTCATAGAGAATCTTAATTTTTTAAAGGGATTTCACAAGATTTTAAGAGACTTTAATAAGTTTAATCAGATTTTCAAAGATTTTACGGGATTTTAAAGGATTTTAAGGAATTAGAACGACTTCTGTGAATTGCACAGGATTTTTAGGAATTTCAAAGGATTTTAAGAAATCTCAAGGGACTTTAAGAATTTTCAAGGGGTTTTAAGAAATTTCGAAATATTTTAAAAGAAATCACGAGATTTTAATTCAAGAGGCCGAGTACCGAGGCTCTTCCAGGGCGCAAGGCGGAAATCGAACTGGCAAGCAGACGGAGTGGATATAATGGTTATGCTGCTTATCGCTCATTTTAGAGAATTTTCATGGGATTTTGAAAAGTTTGAAGGAGTTTGAACGGATTTCATTAAATTTTTAAAGATTTCACGGATTTTCAAAATATTTATGAAGATTTTAAAGGATTTTAAAGGATTCCAAAAAATGTCAAAGTATATACACAGATTTTAGTGGATTTAAAATATTTAACGGAATCTCAAAGGATTTCCGAACATTATAAAGGATTTCCAGGGATTTCGAGGAATTTTAAATGGATTTTAAATTATTATAAAGTATTTTAGAGAATATCGTAATATTTTAATATTTGTTACGGATTTTAGGGGTGTAAAGGATTTTTAGATTTTAAGGGATTTTACGGAATCTCTGAGACTTTTGAGGGATTTTCACCACTTTTAAACAATTACAAGTTATTTCCAAATTATTAAACAAATTTAATGGACACTCCCTGAGCTAATACATTCTAAAACAATGGATTTGTTTATAAGGTTTTATTTAAAACAAATACTATTTTTAGGGTGGCTGCTTGTCTAGGAAACAGGGAAATGAACAGAATTTTTTGAGACCGGGCAAAACCGGAAGATGACAGTGAGTTTATTTTTTGACTGGGAATTTTACAAATTTTTAGAAGAAAAATCTGTCCTCGTTCGATTTATATATATATTTTAAAAATAAATAGCTGAATTTTTATCTTTTTCAATTATGATATCGTTCAGTTTACAATGCATATTTTGGAATTTTTTGCTTTAAAAATGTTCCATTTTAGATTTTTATTTTTAGGCGTACATTTTTAATTTAGAGAAGTTTAAAATGCAGTCATGAAGACTTAATTATTAAAACAAATAAAAAAAGTTTTATAATATTATATTTGTAATTACAGGCTTTTATTAAGCTTAGAATGTTGTGTCAGTCTAAAATATTAAATTTTTGGCCCATTCAATAAAAAAGTTTTTAATTAGGAAAAAGAATAGCTATTTACTATTGAGCAATATTTTACTGTTTATTCAAGACGAGTACTTGAAACCAAGTATTTAAAAGTAAATATTTTGAAACCGAATTGTTTGATATAGAAAGCCACGAATTGTGAAAATTTTCTAGAGCTTTTAAAATTTGAACGTTACAATTTTAATTTTTGATCTGCAAATTTTTCTTTTTGTGAGTGAAGTTGCTGAATTTTGATGTATAAATAACAACTCAAAAAATTTGAAATGATTTCAAATAATTTAAACAAAGTGTATGTAATAAAAAAATTCGGCTATTCGTACCGAAATTTCGGTGCGAAATTGCCAAACTAATTAAAATCATTTAAGATTTTAATTTAATTTTGAATCTTTTCAAACTTAAAATGACTGAAATATTTGATCTACAAATAATATGGCTAAAAAAATTTAAAGCATCTTCCAGATTGCCTAAGATTTTGAAATAAAATTTTTAAGCTTTTCAAGGATGCTTAAACTATTTAAAATGAAAATAATTGATATAATTTGGAAAATTTTAGAGTTCATTGATTAATTTTTTAATTTACAACAGTGGAAATGATAGCCTGAATTTATATTTTTGGAACTAAATTTGAATATTTGTATTCTACAATTTATAAAAGTTTAAGATTCTAAATTTTGCTATTTATCTGCATTTCATTTAAAAATGCTCAATTGAAGAGTGTTAGTACCTAATATCCATTTTATACGTGTAAATTATTGAGTATTGTAATATAACGTTTTTAATCAAAAAACTTTTAAACATCAATTTTAAATAATTGCATATTCAGGAGTTTCATTTTGAGTGCTTTTATTTCTAGTTTCTTTTTTATTACTTTAAATGTAAAAATTTTTAGCTTCAGGGTTCGAAATTTTTAATGTTATTGTCTGTGGAAAAAGATGGTGAACCGGGAAATGGCCGAGAATTTTTTCTTTGATTAAAACGGCCACCTTTTATTTTGTAGCAATTTCTTTATGATTTGTTTGGAAAGATAAAGTTTTTATTACAATCTAAAAAACTGTCTAATTAGTGAATTTGTTCATAAAAGGGCTATTAACCTCAGAAATTTAATAAGCTTTAGTTCAAAGAAAAAAAATTTCATATTTGTTGAGAAATACGGTCTTTGGAACATTCCGAAGCGAAAATTGTACTTTTTCATCACTGTGGGATTTAATAAAAGTTTTATTTATGAATCATACCTATCGTGGGTACACTCTGGACGCGTGGAATTCCAGTAGTCATACTCAAATCACTATCTGCGTGCATGAGAGTATTTCCGGCAAGATCGTATGTGCTCTGCGCCAGAGTACCATGATCATCCTCCACCACTCCATTTGAATTTCCAGCACAGTCTAGACCTTCAGATATCCTTAATATAGCGACCGCAAGTTTGTGGTCAAAGGCGTTGCTAAAATAAAGAGTTTATCATTAAAATTTCATCATTATTTTTCTAGAACAAGATTCTAGAATCGACGAAATTTTCACCGCAAGAGAGATTATTTAAAACCAAGTTTGCTGCTGGCCAGGGAATTTAAAATTGGTCAGGGAAAGTGTTGAAAATTCAGCAATTTTGATCAAAAGTCATTCTTTTCGGTTGAAAATTCTTCTTTTTTTTTTAAATTCGTTTCTTAGGTTTAAAGTCTATCTCTTTTGGATGAAATTAAATCTTTTTTTAGAAGTCATAATTGTTAGATTCAAAATTAATCTTCTGAGGTTAAGGATTCAACTACTTTATTTATTTATTATTTTTTATTATTGAATTCAAATATTTTTGGTTCAAAATTACAATCTTTTTTTGATTGAAATCTCAACTATTAGTTTGTTAAAAATATTTTTTGTGTGTTATTTAATGATTTATTATTTTAGTTAGAAAAATCGTTTTTTTCTAAATTGAACTATTTTATGAAACATTTTTATTTTGTTAAAAATTAAGTTTTTTAACTAAAAATTTAACTATTCTATGTTTAGTTGAATATTCATCTTCTTCAGTTGAAAATTCGTAATTTGTGGCAGAATATTAATCTTTTTGGCAAATAATTAATCTGTTTAGTTGAAAATAATCTCTTCGATTACAAATTTATCTACTAGTTTAACAGTTTATTTAAAAAAATCATGTATTATGTTAAAAATGGTCTTCAAAAATTCATTAATTTTTTTTAATTGCTTTTTTCGAAAATTAATATTTTTGTTTGAAAATGAGGTTCTTTATTGAAAATTAATTTTTTTAACTGAAAATTTAAGTATTCTATTTTAAGTCGAAAATTTATCTGTTTAAGGTAAAAATTAAACTATTTTGTTGAAGATTTGCCTTTTCTGATAAAAAAGTAATCTCATTAGTTGACACTTCATTCTTTTGGTTAAAAATGTATTTACTTGACAATTTATTTTTCTTACTAAAAATTGAACTGCTTTATTTTTGGTAGAAAATTGATGTTTTTTAGTTTAAAATTGAGGGGCCGGATCGTATAAGGGCGTATAGCATTTTCTCGTGTGAAATCATAGTCCCCTGGAGGCTTCAAAACAAATTTTGGATTAAAAATTTATATCTGGACGTAAAATTTTATTGTGCATCTTTTTTCCTTTAGACAAAAAGTTATGACTTTTTTAGTTTTCGAAATAAAACCAAAAAACTAACTTTTTTGAAAAACTTGATTTTAATCCATTTTTCACTTCAACTCGTGCTCAGTGCTTCGGTTTTTGAAAATGTTTAATGAAAATTTTAGGGAATGTGCTTTAAGATGTCCTTTGACTGACAATGTGATAGGAATTCAAAACCGTTATTTTCCAAAATTATTATTAATTTTTTGCTCTAGCTCGGCGCGAATCGAACACTTGTAACCTCCAGTGTTTCGTTTAGCGAGGGAATTTTGAGCAGGAAAATACTTCTCGCGAAAAAAATTCGGAGAAAGGTATAATGAAGTTTTTTGGAAAGTTTCAGATCAAAATATTTAATAGTTTAGGAGTAGTTATGATTTTAGTGAACGTTTGCCCTGGAGTTTTCGTGAGATATTCAACTTTATTAGGCTTAATATTTAATTCAATGTGCACTGTCCAGAGCATAGTTAAGCACTAACTGATCTGTTTTATTTTTGAAATAGATTTAGAAAAAGTGTAAGAAAATTTGTTCATAGGTTTGTTTTCAAAATGCATGTTCAAGTTCGCTTACGAGTTAAGCCGAATGTCGGTGTAAACATTACATGTACATTAAAGTATCCTACATTTAAATCTAAGAAAACCGGAAAATACATTCAAAATAAAATAAAATTCATGAATATTTTGTTAACTTATTTTTGTTTAACTGTTATTCACTAAAAAATTTCATAAGATGATATTATAAGCAAAAACTCTCTAGCCTGAGAACATGGAGCAGCGGAGTGCATAGTAAACTCGAAAACTCCAGCGTTGACGTTCACTAAAATCATAACTATTCCTAAACTATTAAATATTTTGATCTGAAACTTTCCAAAAAACTTCATTATACCTTTCTCCGAATTTTTTTCGCGAGAAGTATTTTCCTGCTCAAAATTCCCTCGCTAAACGAAACGCTGGAAGTTACAATTGTTCGATTCGCGCCGAGCTAGAGAAAAAAATTAATAATAATTTTTGAAAATAACGGTTTTGAATTCCTATCATATTGTCAATCGAAGGACATCTTAAAGCACATTCCATAAAATTTTCATTAAACATTTTCAAAAACTGAAGCACTGAGCATGTGTTGAAGTGAAAAACGGATAAAAATCAAGTTTTTCAAAAAAGTCAGTTTTTTGGTTTTATTTCGAAAACTAAAAAAGTTACAACTTTTTGTCTAGATGAAAAAAGATGCACAATAAAATTTCACGTCCAGATATGTCCATCAAAAATTTGTAATCCAAAATTTGTTTTAAAGCCTCCAGGGGACTATGATTTCGCACGAGAAAATTCTATACGCCCTTATACGATCCGGCCCCTCAATTTATGTTTTTGATTCAAAATGTAATTCTTTGGTAAAAGTTAATATATTTTTTTTAATTCAATAATTTTCTTCAAAAAGTAATCCTTTTTGGTTTAAAATTTGCATGAGTCTAGTTTAGGCAGACTATAAAATCCGAGGTTATCTTACTAATCTCAAGTAATTCTGTATATGGATGTAATCCAGGGTAATTCGTGTGAAAAAATCTTGTCTCGCTGGACTGAACCAGATCGTATGGTCGAACGCTATTTATTGACTGATCAGCCACTAGTGATTGGCTGGCCAGTGTTCAATCACTTGTGATTGGCTAAATAGTGGTCAGCCACTAGTGATTGGGTAAACAGTGGTCAGCCACTAGTGATTGGCTGAACAGTGGTCAGTCACTAGTGATTGGCTGATTAGCCAATAGTGGGAGGCTGGTCAGCCGCTGTCTGGACTCCCCTTATTTTTGTAATGCTTAGAAAAAAAAAACATTCTTTACTCGAAGTGTATTCAGCTTATCAGCGCCACTCCTGGACTAGGCCAATCTGTAGATTTATTATTTTCTGTCATTCTATCTTTTGAGACACCCTGTAACTTTTTCGAAAAATGTGAAAAAAGTTTGCTGATCGAACTTAAAACTCTTTTGTTTCTTCGATAACTGATCGGCGTCAATAATAAACTAGACCAAACCATACCCTCCAGGCCAAACTCAGTATTTTTTGTTCGAGGCTAGCTAATCATCGCCAAACCTCGACCAGACCAAAATGTGATTGTGACAAGAAAAAATTCTTCTTTTGTTAGTTTTAATTTCTAATTTTCTATCATTTTTGATATCCTGTAACTTTTTCGCAACATGTCCTAAACCGAACCTAGATCTTACAGACTAGACAGTCTAGCTAAATCTAGAACTGGCTCAGAGATGACACCGGCCTACCATTCCGTTTTTCCACACGGACAATTGTTTCCCCCATGCTCGAGCTATTATTATTATATCGAGGAGTAAAGGCGATTATTGAAGGTAAGAGTTCAAGTCCCGCGACAAGGAAAGTTTGAGTTGATGGATGACATCGACTTCAGATTCGAGGGCTTGGTGCCATTGACAAATAATACGGCTACCTTGGGCCAGGTATGCTTATGACTTCTTTCTTCTTCGATCTGGACGGGGTAACGTTTAAACGATTGATAAAACGACGCGTCCAATCCATCATGCTCGTTTCAGACCTCGACAAAAAGATCGTGGTCCCGATATTCCTGCCACGTCGTCACCCCCCAGCAATTCGTTATGTTTTTTCTTCTTTTATTCGCCCTCGATCTATGTTCGCAAAACACACGTAGAGCACGTTTATACTCGCGTAACACGAACATTAAACAGGGGATGCTCGTCAGACATCGCTAGACAGGGTCATCGTCATTAGAATCAATTTTATTTTTTTATTTTTAAAATTTATTCCTAAACTTCAATTTTATAGATATCACATTCTTCGTCATACAGCATCACACAAAGATTGAACCCCACCCTTTTAGGTGCACATTCATTTCTTTGAATTAATTTGATGAATGGTTAAAATAAAACACAATTTGAATAATAGGTTTTTTGTCGATCACAGGGGGTAAATTTCAATAATAAGTCACAATTAATTTTGCATAATTTATTGTGACTTATTACTGAAATTTACCCCCTGTGATTTACAAAAAACCTATTACTCAATTTAAATATGGAGGGTGTTACTTATTTTTTCGATTATAAAACACATATTATATGCGCATAATGTTTTTACAGACTTCACAGCTCAAGATGCTCTCAAAACAGGGGAGATAGGGTGATTTTTCACGAAAATACTTTTCAGCATAAAAATACGATTTTTAATAAAAATGTACGTTTTCCGGGAAATAGTTGAATTTTTAACAAAATAGTTGCATTTTTCTCCAAGAAAGATGCAATATTTCTACTAGAAAAGATTTCAGTGGACTTTTCAGCAACCAAATAGAAATTTTAAACAAAAGGTTAATGTTCCATGAAGAGTTGAGTTTTTAACGCAAACAGACGAATTTGTAACAAAACCTTGAACTTTGCAATCAAAAATAATGTATTTTTAAGAAAATTGTTAAATTTGCAAGTAAATAATAAAATTTATAACTAAAAATATAATATTAAGTAAGTTAATTTTAAATGAAATAGTTGAATTTTTAACCAAAAAAGATTTTATTACTTAAAAAACATTAGTTGAATTCAACCAAAAAGATAAATATCTAACAAAACAGCTTAATTTTCAATGAAAAGGATGGCATCTTACAAAAAAATAATAGGAATTTTCAAGAAAATACTATTTGGATATTTTTAAAGCCAGGAAGACGATTTTTTTAGAAGTCTTTTGAATTTTCAAAACAAAAGTTCATTTATTAATAATTCTTGGATAAAAAAATGAATTCCCATTACAAAAGGGCGAATTTCCTATTCATAACAGTTTAATTTTTGAAAAAAAAATATTTTTTAACAAAATCGTAGAATTCTTATCTGCAAAAAATAGATTTTCGACAAAAAATTTAATTACTAAATAGGAAAGATGTCTGCTACAAAAAGAAAATTATTTTTCATGCAAAATTACGAATTTTTGACGAAAAAATGTGATTTTTTTTACGAAATAGTGGAAGATTGAACTTGAAAAGATAAATTTTTAACCAAATGTTCAAATTTTCAGAGAAAATAGAATAAACTTTAAAGAAAATACAAACAGTTGAATTTTAAACTCACTAAAGACGAATCTTTTTCACTGCAGACAGTTCAATTTTTAACAAAAAAGGCCATTTTTGTATAAGAAGGATGACTCTTTGACAACAAAAAAATGAGTTTTCAAAGAAAATAACGAATCTTCTATTTAACATAGTTTAATTTTCGACAAAGAAGATGAATTTAAACAAAATAGTTGAATGTTTAACTTTCAAAGATGTGTTTTCCACGAAATGTTCCAATTTTCGAACAAAAAAAGGTTAGACTCTAACTAAAATCCAAATAGTTGAACTTTAAAGCTAAAAAAACTGATATTTTTCAAAGGCAGCTGAATTTTCAACTCAATTACAAATAAGAAATATAAATTTTAAATAAAAAACATGATTTTTTAAACAAAATAGTATAAGTTTTAACATGCAAAGCTTAATTTTCGACATAAAATGTAATTATTAAATAAGGATTTTCTACGAAAAAGTATGACTTATTTGACAAAATAGTTGAACTTTTAACTCGCAAAGATGAGTTTTCACGCCAAACAAATGAATCTTTTTCGAAGACAGTTTAGTTTTTAAGAAGAAAGTTTCTTTTTAAATAAAAAAGATGACTTTCTGATCAAAAGTAGATGAATTTGCAGTACGAAAGGACGAATTTTCTATTCATAATAATTACATTTCTAAATAAAAAGATAAATTTAAATATAAATTCATTTTTAAATAAGAAATATAACTTTATATACAAAAAATGAGTTTTCAATCCATAAAGACGAATTTTCTTTTTAAAAAAGTGTAATGCCTGATGAAAAAGATCAATTTTTAATCAGAAATATGACTGACCAAAGAATTTTATTTTTTTCCTCCAAAAGAACGAATTTTCTATTTAAAAAATGTTAATATCTGACGAAAAAAATTAATTGTATCAAAAGTTTCATTTTTTAATCAAGAATATAACTTTTTAACCAAAGAATTTTAATTTTTTATTTCAAAAGTACGAATTTCCTATTCAAAGCAGTTTAATTCCTGACAAAAAGAGGAATTTTAAGAAAAAGTTCATATTCAAATAAGAAAAATGGATTTTTGATCCAAAAAATAAGGAAAATGGACTATTATAATTATTGAATACGAGCTAATGAACCGAAATTTATAAATGCATACAATTGCATCAGATCACAAATGTCGACATTGAAACCTGAAGTTTTTGACCCGGCGCTATTAGTTTCTCACAAGTAGTGATACATTTCACTCGTTTAGTATATAAGAGTAGAAAGAATCATAAGTCTCAAAAAATTCATCGTAGCCAGCGAGCGACCTGCTAAGCATATACACATATCTATATTAAGAAGCATTTGTAGCCTATGTAATAGTGTGTGTTCATACACTTTCCTCCATCTTTCTTTTTGTAATGCGCCACCATGAACCAAAACATCACGTGACCCCCATTTTTCGTATAGTGGTTTAGAAAGATTGCAAAGAGTTTGTACCGAAATGTAAAACATTTTATTTCACTTCTTTCAAAGCACTATACTAATTTTCGCTATTCGAATCCATTACAAAATTT